>JAJTUV010000295.1:0-190000 GCA_021653895.1 Mastomys natalensis | reverse complement strand
TTCCAAATGGAGACTGTTATTTCTAATATTGGATTGACTTCTAGACCAGTCCATGATTGAGTCTGAATAACTGGTCACATTTAATAGCAATACTAGAGGCATTATAACTTCTGTTTTTGATTCTCTGTTCCACAAGGTCTAAGAACTTGTGGCAAGGCAGCTTGTCCCATCAGAGATATAGGTAAGCAATGGTGGTCAGGGACTTATATCCAATGCAGATTCCTAGTCACCATTGTCAGGGCACTCAGCAAGTTCACAGGTCAGCATAATTCTTTGTCCTGGCATCAGCATGTCTCACCCATCGCTCTGGCGGCCACCATGCTTCTTCAACATCCTGCAGAAAAAAAAACCACAAATATGCCCTCTTTCCCATATTTAATACCTGATCAGGATCATGTCTTATGCCAGTAAGTGGATCCTTCCCTTTCACCTATGCATAAGTATGCCTAGTTATAGAGCGCCATAGAAACTAAGCAGAAAGTTCCTGGGCATCCAAATTTGAAACAAACAAACAAAAACTTTAAAAAAAAAAAAAAAAACCCTTAAAATAAAAAATAAAAAGAATATAAATTAAATAAATTTGTGGTATACAGGGGTATATCTCCCACTTTTTTATTTTGTGAAGATATTGTTTTAAAGTTCCATAGGCCAGTTCCACAGTCTCTTGTCCTTGACAATTAAAAGGAATCCCAGTAATATGGGTAATGTTAAATTGCTAAAGAGTCTCAAATGTTTGACTGTCATATCCAGTTCCATTATTTGTTTGCTTGTTTGTTTTTCTTTTTCATTGTTTTTGATTATTGTGTACTTTATTTATCTACATTTCAGATGATGTCCCCTTTTACGTGAACACTCTTGGGATCACTGTTTTTAAGGGCTTATCAGGATGACCACAGTATCTGAGTCTACTTCCTTGTCCTAGCCCAAGGTCATTTTCGTGTCTGAAGCCTACTTCCGTGTTCTAGCCTAAACCATTCTATTCAGTTTGGTGGTTGTATGGATGTTTTGAATTTGTTTTCACTTGGCAGTACAAATTAACTTTCTAAATGCTCTGACATCTGATAAATAAAACCTACACTTAGGTTTACATTAAAATATCGCTCTGTTTTTTTTTTTTTTTTTTTGACTGTGGTTAGCAAAACTGGTTCTTGAGCAAGCTGTATGCAAAAGGCGGCAGCCAATCTTCTAATGTCAAGACCCTTCAAAATACACTGTGAGAAATAACTAATAACTTTTACAAGAAAGAAAGAACAATGATGCCTTAGGATATATGAAGCTTGTTCGTGATACACATAGAAAGTCACAATAGCGAAAATGGAACATAAGTCCTATCAAATATCTGTCTCATATTTGTCTATAGCTACTCATTATCCTGAAAATCATGTACTGAACAAATATTTTGATTACTCTGGCAAAATAATTATTATGTGAGGTTATATATTTACATTCAAGAGAAAGGGAATAAATATCTCAATAGCTTCTAAATGCAGACATCTACAGTAAGAATAATTTCAAATGATTTGATAGCATTTATATTTTAGTTATCTGAAAATGGATGGTTCCTTTTACTAGCATATAAAATAGACACAGATGAAATAAATAATTTATCAACCTGTATTTTCCAACCTATGAATCTTTAAATATAACTGTGACTCATGAAAGTACTACTCCATAGAATTATTACAGATGATGTTCATTTTTCAGTACCAGAAGCAATATTTTATTTTATGCATGTCTAAGGCTATCATGTATGTAAGAGTTTAACTAGAATTTAATAATTGACTTTTGAGGTTTATAAAAGGAACTGGTTACTCTCAACCAGATCTACTAAATTTATCTCTCAAAGTATTAGTAAGTTGAGGTATGACAATAATTTTGATGTGTTTTTCCAAAGCTTTGGAATTGCTTAAAGTAGAAAATGATATACTAAAAATTGAATAAGCCTAAATTAGTGAGCTCTTAAGGATTAAGTATATTTTAACTAAATTCAGAAGTTTCACTTCAAAAAGTACATTATGCATTAGAAGAAGTAAGCAATTATGAAACCAAACCATAGCAGACTGTTATCCCAGGAAGACCTCCATTCTCCTGCCACTTCTTCTCCCACCTTCATCAGACTTGCTGAGCCTGAATCACACAGGTAAGCTTACCTTCCCCCACCTATCTTCCATGTGTGTTGAGTTCTCTGGGACAAGCCAGGCTGTCATGAGCAGCCTGCTATCCCAGGGTGACCTCCATTCTCCTCCCACATCTTTTTGACCTCTATCAGATTTCTGAATCATATATGTAAGATTCCCTTCCCCCACCCATTTTACCTGCTCTTAGAGCCCTCTTGGCCAAGCCAATCTGCCATGAACATCCTGCAAGCCCAGGAAATCATCTATTTTACTGCCCCCTTTTTGCCCATCTTCATCAGTCCTGAGGCTACTGAGATATACAGAACTGGAAGTCTGGAACCATACAGCCAAAGAAGGTCTGCCACACCAGGACCACTGACATTCATCTACCTCTTAAATACCTACTACCACAAGAATACCTAGGGATACAAACAATCCAGATGACTAAAGGCCCTCAATAGGACAGAATCTACAAAATACAGGGCAGTATGACACATCCAAAGCAAAGCTACCATACTATAGCAAGTCCTGGATATCCTAACACTACCAGAAACAAAAGAAAATAACCTTAAATACAGTCTTATAAAGGTGATAGAGTTCTTTAAAGGGAAAAAAAAACCTCTTAAAAGATATACAGAAAAATACAATTAAATAGATGAAGGACATATATAAAACTGTGCAAGACCTGAGAATGGAAACTGAAGCCATAAGGAAAACATAAGCTGAAAAAACTCTGGAGATAGAAAACTTTAGATAGAGAGTAGGAACAACACATGCAAGCATCACCAACAGAATGTAGGAGATGAATGAGAGGATCTCCATCATAGAAGACACAAAAGAAGAAATTGATACATCAGTCAAAGAAAAATGACAAATCTAAAAATTTCCTGACACAAAATATCCAGGATGTCTGGGACACCATGAAAAACACCTAATCTAAGAATAATAGGAATAGAAGATGATGAGGAGTCCAGGATACAAAGCACAGAAAATATTCTCAACAAGATCATAGAAAAAAATTTCCAACTTAATGAAAGAGATGGGTATGAGCATACAAGAAGCTTATAGAACAAAAATAACATTGGGCCAGAAAAGAAAGTTGCCCGCCCCATATTAATCAAAACATATAGTCTACAGAACAAAGAAAGAATATTAAAAAATGCAAGGGAATAAGGCCAGGTAAGACACAAAGGGAGAACTACTAGAATTAAACCAGACTTCTCAACAAGACCATAAATTCTACAAGGACCTGGATAGATAGCTTGTAATTTCTAAAAAAACCACAGGTGCCAACCTACACTACTATACCTAGCAAAAATCTTCAATCCGTATAGATGGAAGAAACAAGATGTTTCAAGACAAATTCAAATTCAAAATATATCTATTCACATAACCAGACCTACAGAAAATTCTAGAAGGAAAAGCCCAACACAAGAAGAAAAAATACATCTAAGAAAACATAGGAAGCAATTTATTCCATGTCAGCAAATACAAGGCAAGGAAAGAACATGCAAATGCACACACACACACACACACATACACACACACACAAACACATACACACACTAACACCACCAACATAAAGAAAACAGGAAATAACAATCACTGGTCATTAATATCTCTCAACATCAATCAACTTAATACCCCAATAAAAAGACTTAGGCTAATGAAATGAATAGAAAAATAGGATCCATCACTTTGTTGTATACAAGAAACACACCTCAGCAATAAGGATAGATATTACCTCAGAATAAAGGGCCAGAAAATATTTTTCAAGCAAACAGTCTAAAGAAGCAAGATGGAGTATCCAATCTTATATCTAATAAAATAGACTTTCAACCAAAATTAATCAAAGAGACAGGGAAGGATACTCCATACTAATCAAAAGAAAAATTTACCAAGATATCTAAGTCTAGACTTTAATGCCCCAGATACCAGACCTCCCACATTTGTAAAAGAAATATTGCTAAAGCTTGAACTGTACATTGAACCCCAAACAGTAGTCAGAGACAACATCCTGTTCTAGTCAATGGACAAGAACTCCAGACAAAAACTAAACAGAGAAATAATGAGACTAACACAAATTATGAATATAATCAAACTAACAGACATTTATAGAATATTTCACTCAAACAGAAAAGAATGTCTTCTTCTCAGTACCTCATGAATCTTTCTCCAAAACTGACAAAATAGTCAAAAAGCAAATCTCATCAGATACAAGAAAATACAAGTAATACTTTGTATATTATTTTATCTCCATAGATTAAAGTTGAACTACAAGAACAACAGAAACACTGAAAAGCCTACAAACTCATGGAAATGGAATGGCTCTCTACTGAATGATTTCTGGGTCAGGAAAAAAAATTCAAGACTTTCTAGACTTCAACAAAAATGAAGGCATACCAAACCCAAATTTATGGGACACCATGAAAGCAGTGCGAAGAGGAAAGTTCATAGCACAAAGTATATCCATAAAGAAATTAGAAAGTACTCATATCAACAAGTTAAATGTACCCTTGAAGAGTGTACCCAGGGTGCTCTCACCTCACACATTCCTACTAAACCCAGAGGAACCTCAACAGTCAGGTACACTGACACACCCAGTGTCATTGGAGCTCTGACATACCCAAGATCAGAGTTGAGGCCAAAATATCTCCCCCAACACCCATCATAACTGCAACACCCATAGGAACCAGGGAATTAGGAAACACTGTTCAGTCAGTGACACACATTTCGTTCAGTTTGCACCTCTGCCCTGACTGGACCCACAGCTCTGGTACTCCACCCATTCTTGTCATACCTAGAGAAAGCATCAGCCTCAGGAGCTCTGCCACAATAGGATCTCAGGACCTCAGGTATACCAGGATCTCAGGATCCAGAGGCAGCTTGACTCCCAGGAGCTTTGCCACACCAAGGATCTCAGGATCAAAAGATCCCAAAATCACAGGATCACAGAGCCAGCTAGACCACCAGGAATTCTGACAGAGCAGGCTCACAGGAGTGACAGACTCCAGTCAGAAAACAAGAGGGCTGTATAGAAGTTGGGCACCAATTTGTAGTAGAGGGAATTATTTAACCCCCAAATTTGCTGCTGTAAGATCTCCTGCCCGATTGAGACCAGTAAAGGAAAGCACAACTCAATAATTATGGTACAAATAGCACTCCTAGATTGGGCAGATTTACCACTACACTACTCTAATCCCCAGCTATGAGATCCCTTGTAACTTGTGGTTCATCCAGCCTCGTGGTTGTCCAGCTCCATTGCTGGCTTCCTTCTGCTTCGACCTCCTCCTGCTCTCCTCTGCCTCTCTCAAAACCAATTTATATCAAATTCCTTTCACTCTATCCTCCCTAAACCTTTTTCTCCGCTCCTCCTTCTACTGCCCAATCACTGGCTTTAGCATTTATTTTACAGGTTTTAACTGGACAGAAGTTTATAAGATGTCATCTGTGTACAGATTTCAATCATCCTCCTAGGCCCCTCCAGAAGGGTGGAACTAGGATCAAAATACAAGCTCGAGGCTATCCACAAGTTGATTCAGTCATTCCTCTGGAGCCCCTCTCAGGGGTTGGAACTAGGATCAAAATACAAGGCTTTGGCTATCCACAACAGAGGGCAGGTAGCATTAGAGAAAACCCAGATGGCGAGAGGCAAGCACAAGACCATAAGCAACAGAAAACAAAGCTATTTGACAACATCAAAACCCAGTTCTCTCACCACATCAAACCCTGGATACCTCAACACACCTGAAAAGTAAGATCTAAAATCCTTCTCATGAATATAGTAAAGGATATTAAGAAGGACATAAATAACTCACTTAAAGAAATACAGAAGAACACAGGTAAACAAGTAGAAGCCCTTAAAGAGGAAACACATAAATCTTTTAAAAAATACACGAAAACACAATCAAACAGGTGAAAGAATTGAACAAAACTGTCCATTATCTAAAAATAGAAATAGAAGCATTAAAGAAAACACAAAGCAAGACAACACTATAGATGTAAAACCTAGGAAAGAGATCAGGAGTCACAGATGCAAGCATCACCAACAGAATACAAGAGATAGAAGAGGGGATATTGACACAAGAGTCAAAGAAAATATGAAAAGTAAAAATACCCTAACTCAAAACATTCAAGAAATCCAGAACACAACAAAAAGAAAGAATCTAAGAATAATAGGTATAAAAGAGAGTGAAGATTCCCAACTCAAATGGCCAGCAAACATCTTCAACAAAATTATACAAGAAAAGTTCCCTAACCTAAAGAAAGAGATGCCCATAAACATACAAGAAGTATACAGAATACCAAACAAATGGGACCAGAAAAGAAATTCCTCCCATCACATAATAATTAAAAGACCAAATGCACAAACAAAGTAAGCGTATTGAAAGCAGTAAAGGAAAAAGGTCAAGTAACTTGTAAAGGGAGACCAATCAGAATTACACCAGACTTCTCAACAGACTCTAAAAGCCAGAAGTTCTTGGGCAGATATCATATAGACCCTAAGAAAATAAAAATACCAGCCCAGACTACTATACCAAGCAAAACTCTCAATTACCGTACAGGAAAAAACCACGATATTCCATGACAAAACCAAATTTAAACAATATCTTTCCACCAATCCAGCCCTACAGAGGATAAAAGAAGGAAAAGTCCAATACAAGGAAGGAAGAGATCAGAAATTCAGTGTCCATAACTAAATATAATAAAAGCAATATACAGCAAACCAATAGCCAACATTAATCTAAATTGAGAGAAACTTGAAGCAATCACACTAAAATCAGTGACTAGATAAGGCTGCCCACTTTGCACCTATGTATTCAATATAGTACTTGGAGTTCTAGCCAGAACAATTAGGCAAAAAAGGGAGATCAAGAGGATGCAGATTGGAAAGTAGAAAGTTAAGATACCACTAGTTTTGGATGATATGATAGTATATATAAGTGACCCAAAAAAATCCACGAGAGAACTCCTACAGCTGATAAACAACTTCAGCAAAGTGGCTGGATACAAAATTAACTCAAACAAAATAGATATTTTTTCTGGGCTAAAATAACCATGAATAATAAAAGAGGTGCTAAAAGTATCACCATTGATGACTTAAAAATGTACTACAGAAATACAAAAAAATAAATAAATAAAATAAAATAAAATAAAAGCATGCCACTACCATTAAACAAACACATTAATCAATAAAATCAACTTGACAATCCAGGCACAAATCCATACACCTACTTACACCCAGTTTTTGGTAAGAAGCCAGAAATATGCAGTGGAAAGAAGACACCATCTTCCACAAATGGTGCTGCTCCTGTATCTGGATAAGTACATGTAGAAGAGAAATATAAATAGATGCACATCTCCTTGAATAAGACTCAACTACAAATGTACAAAAGACCTAAACATAAACATGGATATATTGAAAGATGATACAGAGAAAGTGAAGAATAACCTTGAATTCACTGGCAAAGTGACCAAACCAGCACAGTCAGTTAACAGGGTCTCAAGAGAGGGAGTGAGGATTAACGAATTAAAATACAATTAGAGAACATTATAGCATGATTCCATCCAGTGCTGAAGCAGGTTTATTTTTTTTCCCAGTATGCTTTTATACCATTCTAGGTACTTGCAAAGAAGAGGGTCAGTTCTAAAATCAAAGACAAAGTAATCAAACAAGGCAATAAACAAAGTCCCTTTGTAATTGAGTCTAGGGACTTATCAGAATGACCAAGATAAAAGGAATACCATATATTCCACCACTGTATTTATTTTTAGCCTTGCACTAGTCCAAATGTAAATATTCTTATCTGAGCCCAGACCCTTGTCTTCCTAGCCTACTGTAAATACACTTGCCAATATCCTAGAAGTAGCATCAAGGGCTTTCCACAGCAAAGGAAAAGATTTTCTTAATAGACCACCATTGGGACAAGATCTAAGATCAGGAAGTAATAAATGGTCCCTCATAAAACTTAGAAGCTTCTATTGTTATGCCCAAGTTTCAGATACCCAAATACCACCAAGGAGTCAATTCCTATATAAAACACATAAGGGTCTGTACTATGAACTCTAGAGAAATGTCTCCCACCATCCCCTTCACAGTGGATTAGAATGATAGTCCCTAGTCTAGGTGTTCAGGGTTTGTACTATGGTTACAGCAAACTTAGGAAATTTCCATACAGGTCAGCAAGTTAATATTTTAAAATTTGCATTTCTGTTGTAATCTGAAGGATCTGAACAGAGGGCAGAGCTACCTGACGAATAGGATGGTCAGGCTATCTATTCTCTGAAGAATGTCTTAAGTTTTCTCAATGTATGTTGGTCCAGCTATTGTAGCTTTACTGGTTGTGGATAAAGGGGTGGATTGTCATAGGATATTTGCTCAGTTGAACTTTGTGATTTCCCCCCTGGTATTGGAGAAGCCAGGAAACTACATATCAAGAAAACAAAGAACCCATTTAAGAAATGTATACGGTTCTAACACAGAATTCTCCAAAGAGTAAGCTCAAGTGGCTGAGAAACACTTAAAGAAATGTCTAACAAATTATTTATCAGGGAAATAAAAGTAAAATCTATTGCTGGTGGGTATGTAAATGAAAAGTCATTATAAAAATCAACTTAATAGTTCCTCAGGAAAATCGGAATCTACCTCAAGATCCAGCTATGTCATTCTGTGAGTTGTACCTAAATGTTACTTTACCACAGAGACACTTGCTGAAATAACCTCATTGGTGTTCTATTCATAAGAGTCATAAATTTAAAACACCCTATGTGTACTTCAAAAAATTATAGTTGCTTTGCTTAATTATTGTATATTTGATAGAAATTTAAGGTTGTTATGTGAGGTTATTGTTTGTTTATCATGTACATAAGCTGTTTGTTTAAGGTATAATGTACAGTTTTAGTGGCTCTTATAATTGTTTGTTTATCATGTACATAAGATGTTTGTTTAAGGTATAATGTACAGTTTTAGTGGCTCTTATAATTGTTTCCATTGTGGATAGATGGATAATATTAGAGAAAAGAAAATTTTTTAAACTGAATGTAGGGTATGAAGTGGAAATTTCTGGGCTTCTTTGGAGGATGGGTTTTGTCATCTGATGTTTTTCAGGAAACTGTCTTATGAGAAGATGTTTTGCAGAAGCAGACATGTAGGTGGATGTTTTACTGAGAACAGACACATGGTGTTCATTTGGAAGATGTCTAGAAAAAGGGCTTGTGATGTTTTGCTGTAGTGAATGCTTGTGAGGACATGTGGTATTTGGAAAGGGTATAAGTATATCCAACAGACAGTGAACAATGCTTTGTGGTATTGGTTTGCCTTACCCTTCTTTGCTGGTTATTGTTTGTCATGGCTTCTTAAAGAAAAAATGCCACCAAAGAACTTCTGGTCATGTTCTTCACACTTCTGTGGACTCAGATTGATTGGCAAAGCCTCACAGTTTCTACTGGATTGTACTTCAGTGGCTGATTCATGAATGTTGTTTGCAAGTGAATTGAGCTACTGCTGTTAATTCATGAGAAGTAAACTTCTGATACCCTTATAATGAAGATTGGAATTACCCAAAAACCTATTTCTAAACAGATCCACATCCTTCTTTGCTCTATGAACATTTTGTTTTTACTCTCTCTGGTGGGAAGTAGGCTAGAAAGAAGGTCAAAACATTTAAGAACCCCTATTAAAGTACATTTTCAAAAATCAAACCCTACAGAACCACTGTGCCCCAAGACCTACATACAAACACACACACACACACACACACAGAGGAAGTGGGTGGAGCAGGAGAGAGAGAGAGAGAGAGAGAGAGAGAGAGAGAGAGAGAGAGAATGGCCAAACTGTATAGAAACACAAAGAAGATACAGAGAATTTCTGAGAATTTAAAAAGCTATTGTGAACCTTTATTTTATTAATGAAAGGAAAATGTAATGTTAAAGAGTTTAAATCTCACTCAGGATGATATTTTCTAGCTCCATCCATTTGTCTAAGAATTTCATGAGCTCATTATTTTTAATAGCTGAGTAGTACTCCATTGTGTAAATGTACCACATTTTCTGTATCCATTCTTCTGTTGAAGGACATCTGGGTTCTTTCCAGCTTCTCGCTATTATAAATAAGGCCGCTATAAACATAGTGGAGCATGTGGCCCTGTTGCATGTTGAAGTATCTTCTGGGTATATATCCAGGAGGGGTATAGCTGGGTCCTCAGGTAACACTATGCTCAATTTTCTGAGGTATCGCCAGACTGCTTTCCATAGTGGTTGTACCAGCTTGCAATCCCACCAACAATGGAGGAGTGTTCCTCTTTCTCCACATCCTCGCCAACATCTGCTGTCACCTGTGTTTTTGGATCTTAGCCAATCTGACTGGTGTGAGGTGGAATCTCAGTGTTGTTTTCATTTGCATTTCCCTGATGACTAGGGATGACATGCAGCCTGTATATGGGGTATGGTCTTCTAGCTTGGTGCCTCATCTGGCCTCAATGGGAGAGGAAGCACCTAGCCTCTCAGAGACTTAAAGTGGCAGGGTGGGGGATACAGGAGGAGGGGGTACTCAGAAAACAAGAGATGGGGAAGGATTGTGGGAGGGGGTGACTGGGACGGGTTATAAAGTGAATAAACAAAAAAAAACCATAAAATAAAATTAAAAAAAGGAAAAAAAAAATAATATCTCCGGATAAAGTAGAATTTCCTTTTTCAATTACCTCATATACATTTTGAATTAATAAAATGAGTTACTAAAACAAAAAAATAAATAAATAAATAAATAAAGAGTTTAAATGCTGAATCCAGAGGGATGGTTCATCAGTTAAGAGCACTTGCTGCTATTGTAGGAGATCTGGTTCAGATCTCAGCGGCCATGTGGAACTTAAGAGCAGTCTCCATGTAACTCGAGTAGCAGAAGACTCAATGCCTGTGGCCTCTGAAGGCACTGAATATATATGATACACAACTACACATACAGACAAAACATAAATGCCCATATAATAAAAGTAAAACAAATAAATCTCTAAAAAATTTTACAAGTTGGTGTAATCAAAACCAAAAATCATTCCATATATGTTATTTTAACTTGAAATAGTCACCGAATACCAAATATTTTCTCTTCTGGAATTATAATGAAAGTAATTTAATAAAGTCTCTGGTTTCTGCTATAATCATTTTATAATTTTGTGAATATTATTCATCCTGTGTACATGAGCATATATAAGGTTTGCTGAAAATATAGTAAGATAAAACACTAAGCCATTAGGCAAAGATTAATTGCCTTTCTAAACATGAGATCACTAAATGTAAGGATGTGGTTATTTGTCAGTTAATAACTGAACACACTGATAAACAAATCAACATGATCTATGCTCATATGAATTCACGGAGAGTGAGTTAGCATGCATGGTTCTATATAGTTCTCAACATAAAGCATACTAGCAGACAAAATGAAAAGTGGACATAAGTATCTCTCTCTAATTTGGAAACAATCTCCAATTCATAATCATTTTCAAGTATTAGATTAGGTTCTTACAAGGGAGTCTGACTGGGTAAACAAATTACTTTTAAAGGAAGGATACTTTTTTTTTTTGAAAAATTTTTATTTTTTACATTTCAGATGTTCTCTCCTTACCCCTTTTCCCCCCATGCCTATCAGTAAATGGCAAGTAGAAAACAAACTTACAGGTATCCTTAGAGATTAGTTACCTCATATTTCTTGTCAGAGTTTTTATTATTTTACCACATATATATATATATGTGTGTGTGTATGTCTGTCTGTCTGTGTGTGTGTGTGTGTCTGTGTGTCTGTGTGTATTTCTCCATCTTATCTCTCTATGTCATGTGGATATGTATTACTGCTTTCATTTTAGTGCTTTTATGAGCTCCTTCAGTGTTTGAGCAAGTAGGACTGATTCTTATTCCTGCTCTGTGTGTGTGTGTGTGTGTGTGTGTGTGTGTGCATGTGTGTGTGTTTGTGCATAAATATTTTTTTTTTATTTTCTCAGTTCTCTCCCTCTAGAAAACTCTTACAAGTACGCATTCCTTTTATATTCAAATATGAAAGTAATTCTTAATATTACATTCTTCACAGCCTCTTTTATCTGTTTGTTTCTAAGACTATAGATGATAGGATTTAAGAATGGTGGAACAATGGTATAAAACACAGAAAGAGTCATATCCTTAACTACTTCTAATGTTTCTACTGGAGGTCTTAGATACACATAGGCAGCAGAACTAAGAAAGACAGACACCACAATAATGTGAGGTATGCAGGTGGAAAAGGCTTTCCCTCTCTCTCCTTTGACAGGAACCTTCAACACAGCTGATAAGATGCGAACATATGATATAACAATGAATGCAAAGCAGCTACCACTGAGCCCAATGGCAGTCAGGAGAAGTAAGAGTTTGTTGATAAAGGTGTCAGAGCAAGAAAGCCTCATCAAAGAGGGGATATCACAGAAGAACTGAGGTATGACATTAGAGTGACAGAAGGACAGCTGGAAAGTTTTGAAAGTGTGCACACTTGCAAGGATAAGAGAGCTAAGTAGGGAAGCCAGTGTCATCTGAACACAGAACTGGTGGTTCATGATCACAGGGTAGAGGAGAGGCTTGCAGATGGCCGCATATCGGTCCTGGGCCATGATGGTGAGAAACTGAATCTCTACACATGCACAAAAGAAGAATGCAAAGATCTGTGCTGCACATCCAGGAACAGAAATTTTTCTGTGATCAGTGAGAGAGTTGATACAAGCATTGGGCACAGTAACAGAAACGTAGCCCATGTCTAAAATAGAAAGATTCCTGAGGAAGAAGTACATGGGTGTGTTCAGGGTGTGGTCAACCGTGGTAACAATGATGATAATAAGATTCCCTAACAGACTGCCCAGGTACACCAGCAGGAACAGCACACTGAGTAGGATCCTGAGCTCCAAAGACCTAGCAAAACCTTCCAGGAAGAACTCAGTCACCAGGGTGGAGTTGGCCATAATCTCAAAGTACAAGTTTATCTGAAAGAGAAAAGAACCAATTGAGAATAACTTAATTTGTTTTATAGATCACTAGCATTTCTCTTGAAACTGTTCATTTATGTTCTCTAAAACTGAACATTATGTGTGAAAATCAAGTATTTTTTTCTTGGTTTGCAAATGATTTTATTATGCTTGGTTGTTAATATGTGGATGTTTGTCAAATTGTATAGTATGATAGGTACTTGGAATTAATTTCCATAATAATAGCTGTCACATGAATAGTATTATCTTCATAAATGTTAAGTTGTTTACTATAATGTTATGTAATATGGTAAGTTCCTCTTCTAGATAATCTACCTGCAACATTTAGGAACACCCAGAGACATTTAACATGAGGAATATATTTTTAAAACTGTTTATGTATACTGGACCATTACATTGGGAGTCTCCACTCTCATCTATATCTATTACTCTCAAGTTTGGTCTTTTCAATGTATCCTGGATTTCATGAATGCTTTGAGTTAGAGCAGCTTTTTGCTTTTTATATCTTCTTTGACTGTTGTGTCAATGTCCTCTCTTCTAGCTCTTGTATTTTGGTGGTGATGCTTGTATCTGTGACTCCTGATCTCTTTCCTTGGTTTTTCATTTCCTTTTATAATTCCTTTAATGTTTCTATATCCGTTATTCAATCCTGGAACATTTTGTTCAATTCCTTCACCTGTTTGACTATATTTTCCTGTATTTCTTTAAGAGATTTATGTGTTTCTTCTTTAAGGGCTTCTACTTGTTTACCTGTATTCTCCTGTATTTTTTTAAGTGAGTTGTATATGTCCTTCTTAAAGTCCTCTATCATATTAATGAGATGGGATTTTAGATCTGAATCTTGCTTTTCAGGTGTGTTGAGGTATCCAGGGCTTGGTGGTGGAATTGCAAGCTGTTACAACCACTCTGGAAATCAGTCTGGCAGTTCCTCAGAAAATTCACATAGTTCTACCTGAGGAACCAGCTGTAGCACTCCTGGTCATATACCCAAAAGATTCTCCCACATACAACAGGGACAGATGCTCTGATATGTTCATTGCAGCCTCATTTATGATAGCCAGAAGCTGGAAACAACCCAGATGTACCTTCACAGAGGAATGGGTACAGAAAATATAGTACATTTACACAGTGGAGTACTATTCAGTTATTAAAAACAATGACTTCATGAAATTCTTAGGCAAATGAATGAAACTATATAATATCCTGAGTGAAGTAACCCAGTCATAAAACAACACACATGGTATGTACTCACTGATAGTTTGATATTAGCCACAGAAAAACAAAAAAGCTTGGCATACCGATGATACAACTCACAAATCATATGAAACCCAAGAACAAAGACCATACCAAATTATGGATGCTTCAATCCTACTTAAAAAGGGGAAGAAAGTAATCTCAGGAGGTAGAGGGAGAGAGAGAGATCTGGAAGGAAGAGAGGAGAGAGAGGGAAAAAAGGCAAAGTTCTAATACAGAAAGAGATGTGGGAGAAGTACAGAAGGTCAGGAATTTGAAAGGAGGTGTGTAGAGGACAGTGAGGGGGAAGGGGGGTAGCCACTAGGAAATCCCAGATGTCATGGACTCAAGAGGTTCACAGGACCCAACAGAGAGGATATTAGCTGAAATACCCAACAAAGGGGAGATAGAACCTGTAGAAACCATATCCAGTGGATAGGCACAGTCTCCGGTTGAGGGATGGGGCCACTCACCCACCTCAGAAATAGTAATGCAGAATTTCTCCTGTCAAAGGAAATGCAGGAACAGAGAGGATCAGAGCCTGAAGTAAAGGCCATTTGGAGACTGCACTATTTATGGATCCATCCCATCTGTAAACACCATTCCAGACACTATTGCTGATGCCAAAAAGAGCTTGCTGACAGGAGTCTAGTATAACTGCCCACTCTTGAGAGGCTCTGCCAGTGTCTAACGAATACAGATGCAATGTGGATGCTCACAGCCAACCATCAGACTGATCACAGGGATACTAATGGAGGAGTTGGCAGGGACTAAAGGAGTTGAAAGGGTTTGTAACTCCATAGGAAGAAAGACAAAATTAACCAACCAGATCCCCGAAAGTCCCCACGGATTAAACCACAAAACACAGAGTACACATGGACAGACCTACGGCTCCAGCTGCATATATAGCAGAGGATAGTCTTATCTGGTGTCAATGGGAGGGGAGGGAGCCTCTTGGTCCTATGGAGGCTCGATGACCTGGAGTAGGGAGTAGGTGAGTGGGTGGGTGAGAGAACACACTTATAGAAGCAGAAGGGGAGGGGAAAGTATGAGGGTTTTTAAAGGGGAAACTAGGAATGAGAATATCATTGGAAATGTAAATAAGTAAAATAACCAATGTAAATATGAACAAAACTATTTATGTATGTATTAGCATATGTGCATTTACATATAAAATGCATTTATGTTGTATGATTATTTCATATATACACATATATGTATATCCATATTGGGAGAGATGGGGGAAAGGAGAGAATGTGAGACACATGAACATAAAAAGACAGATTGGGAAAGAGAAATAAAGATGGTCAAGGTAGAAGTGAGTGTGTGAGACTTTCAGAATAGGCCATTTGCCCGGAAACCCAGGCAGAGTTAACTTCACACTTGAGGCAGAATATTCTCTCTTTTTTTTTTTTTTTTTTTTGAAAAACCTTGCATTTTCTAGAAATTCATTTATATTATAGGTGATAATTTCAATTTCTTAAAACCGATTATTTGGATATATGAATAGTATATTCATACATATCCACAGTAACACCTGAAATATTTTTCTGCTAGCTGAATCCTGGAACAAAGACAACTTTATACATAAAGCTAAACTTGATACAATGCATGATAGCTTTTATGTTTTTATCAGTGTGACTCAAGTATAGCTAATATCAAAGTACACTATGGAATCCTACACCATGATTTCCTAATAGTGATCCAACTGTGGAGTTCCCTGAATAATGCATGGTACAGTAACACTAAGTTCTAAAATTAATTATCAGGTACAGAGGTGTTAATGCAAAGAGTTCTAACTGCATGAAATTAAAGGTGAATTCCCATTAGCTTAATGAAATAAGGTAACACTTTTTATCAAATCCTTATGGCAAACACTAATGATTCAACATGTTATAAAACATTAATAGTATAAAATTGTATATGTTATAAATGTTATAAAATGTGATAAAATTAATTTGAAATGAAACAGCTTAAAAGTTGAACAAAACAAACTATCTGTACTTCAATCCTGCCAGGAGAGACATGGCCTCCCAGGAGTGCTGGCACATCTAAATCACAGGTGAGACAAGCACTCCTGCCCAATACCAGGCCCAAGTGAGACCTGCCCCAAACTCACAGGACCCAGCAACCTTGCAGCAGCCAGGGATATGAACCTTAAAGTTTCCATTTGTGCTAGGAGTTGACCCTGTACCACAACTATCAGCACCCTAACCGCCCAGGGATAGCTTGTCTCCCAGGTGTGCTGATACACCTAAGACCATAGGCTCAAAGGCTTACAGGAAGGACAAGCTCCAGTCAGAGACAGCAAACACCAGAGATAACCAGATGGTGAGAGGCAAGTGCAAGAATATAAGCAACTGAAACCAAGGCTACTTGGTATCATCAGAACCAAGATTTCACACCACAGTAAGTTCTGGATACCCTAACACACCTGAAAAGAAAAATACAGATTTAAAATCACATCTCACAATAATGATAGAAGACTTTAGAAAGGACATAAATAACACCATTAAAGAAATACAGGCAAACACAGATAAATAGGTAGAAGCCCTTAAAGAGGAAATACACTTAAGTCCATTAAAGAAATACAGGAAAAAACCAAACAGGTGAAGGAATTAAATAAAACCATCCAGGATCTAAAAATGGAAATAGAAACAATCAAGAAATCACAAAGAAAGGCAACCCTGGAAATACAAAATCTAGGAAAGAGATCAAGAGTCACAGATGCAAGCATCACCAAGAGAATAGAAGAGATAGCAGAGAATGGTCTTATCTTTTTGTGAAGGCTTGATGCCCCAGAGTTGGGGAATGTTAGGGTGATTAGGTGGGAGTGCATGGGTTGGTGAGGGAGCATCCTCACAGAAGCAGGGAAGAGGGATAACATTTGAAATATAAATAAATAAAATAACCAATAAAATTTTTAAAAAAAGAGTTGAGCAAAGTAGCTATGAAACAGAGGCAAGTAACAAAGCAATGACAAGTGATGAGATAGAGACAGTTCCTCCTTTTTGTTGAAAGAGTTACAAGTATTTAATAATTTATTTTGGAATCTTCAAAATTCTAACAGAATGAAATTCACATAGGGTAAAGAAAACATTACTTAGAAATATTAGCTCATGAACATTAAGTAATGTAATACTTATTTGAATCATTTAGCAAAAATATTCTTTCCAATAGATTATATTAGTATGGAATCTATTGAATAGATCATCCTATCTGTACTATATTATATTTTACAGATATCCATCAGGATCAAAGTCTAAAATGCTCACAAATTAGTTGACAGTTATGGTAAAGTCAGCAGTATAATTAAAATGTAAAACTAAATTAAAGAATACATCCCCAAACACACTTCTAGTTGTAGTACAAAAGATACTGCAAACAGGTTTTATTAGTAGATGAACTGCCTTGAAAATGTTTAGAAACCTGGTAATATGTTCTGAGTTATCTGTAGCAACAGTGTAGAGTAACTATTTGGAATGAGTTGGTGAGGGATCGATAAGGAGGCAGCATCTACCACATTTTAATTATACCTGCAGTATGCTACAGAAAAGAAAGGGTGGTTGTCACCTACAAAGAGCATCCTTTCACAAAGCTCCATGATGACCATGTCAGGATGATTATGCAACACCAGTTTTTGGAAAAAGTATAGGGTGGTCTTGTGTTTAAACACCACACAATATTGAACAGCTACATCTAGGTACTTCTAGATGGTGTCATTTGCATGAATATTGTTAATTTTCAATATCTATGCAAAGATTTTAAAAACTTTATTTATACACTTCCAATATAAAAATCATGTTAGAAGTTAAACAATAATATAGTAAGCAGAAAGAATGCACTAAGTTGTTTTACATTAGGTCTTTGAGAAGTTTGTACCACATCTATAAAGGAATTATTCAATGGCAGCTGAAATAAGTGGCCACTAAGAATCTGAGTAGATTTATGATAGTATTGTTCTTAGGAGATCCTTTACAATTGCTCCAAGATAGTAGAGAACATAGATTAAAAAGTCATTACTAGAGTCAAAGATCATTACCAAGTAAAAAGGCACTTAAATGAATTAATTAAATTTATAGATATCTGTGCTTTCAACATCTGAGCATCTGATTATAAAAGCAAATTGAAAGATTTTAAATAAATATTCCAATGAAAATATTTAAAAGATTTTAATGTTCAGCCTTTAATCTTACTGAAACTCAATTAAAAGTCATAATTTAAAAGTCATAAGTGTAAACAATACATACCAATAGAATCTAAGAGAAATATATGAAAATTTTTCTGAAAAGTATCAGAATAAATGCACACAAAGTATTCCAAAAAATTCATCAGTTGTTTAGCCTGGTAATCGCCAGCTGTGAAGACATCTGCACTCCATCTTTCATCCATTTGCAGCAGCATGGATAGTGTTGGAAAATATTACACTGAGTGAAACAAGTCTGGTACCTTACATGTAGAGGCGAATACATAAAAAATATAAAAATCAAGTGTTAGTCAAGTGGCACAAAAACACAATGATAAGCTTTTATACTTTATGTATGACCCTGTGGTTTACCATACTCCATGATAATCCTGTCACACTTAAAATGAAACTTCAATAAAATAGCAAGATTTTTCTGTAATTACTTTTCTCTTAAAGTAATAGACTTTGTCTTCACACGTTCTCTTAAGAAAATTACTGGTTGTATCTTAGGTGAAAAATATGACATGTATTTTTTTCCTAAATATTCCATACTTGTATATGGAATTCTTTTTTCCTTTTCTTCTTAAGCCATTCAAACTGGAGCAAGGGGTTGCTGGAGAATTCCACAATAAGTAAGTGAGGAAGGTCAAGGCAATAACCATGGTCTCAGTACACTTACCCAGGAATTGTTCTTCACTCAAAAATGAGAATGAAGCTCTGTGTTGTTCACTTTAAGATATTCAAAATCTTACAGATATGTCAGTCAAATATTCTTGTCTATAATGGATTGTACAAGTCTTCACTTTAGGAAAATACCATTCTTGCCTTTTAAAAAGTCACTAGTCTTGTTCTCTTTTATCTAAGTCATTGGCATCCTCCTGAGTACAAAGACTCTTAGAACACAGCCCTTAATTGGGACAAAATACCAAGATGTAATTTAGATGCTTAATAGTTTCCATAGAACTGGTAAGAATGTACCCAATAAAAATTCATCATTAGACACAGGCTGAAGGACCAGAGAGTGTGTCACCTGAGTCATCTGAAGTTGTGGAGATGATAATGGAGATAATGAAACACTGCATGAAATATACAGATACTCTCCATCATGTGAAGTAATATGGCTGGCACCATTTGGAATTCAGGACAAAATCACACATAGTTTTCAAAACGCAAACAAAGTAGTTATTCAATCTCTCATTCTTTCTTCTCTTCAAGATGATACAGTAATCTATGAAACATCAAAAAATACTACTACTATCCTCTTTAAGAACAAAAGAAAAAAAAGAAAAAAAGCAAAATTTGATTCCAAATGAGTGAAACTAAGATGCAAGACTTTGAACATTCATTAACTATCGCAACATAGAGACTGATAGTAACATGCTCTCTTCAACACCTACCTTGAAATCAAATATCACCCTTCAGTTTCATGAGTTTATAAAAACATTTAAGTCTTTCAATTCCTTTTATCAGTTTTTACAGATTTATAAAAATTAGTCAAAATGTAAATTAGGTATCAGAGTCAAATATTTTTAAAAATACAATATATTTCACAACACGGTACTTCTCTATTATAATGGTCATAGGAAGATCTTTCACAAATTGGCTTCGGTGGGCTCAAACAAGGGGAAATGTGATTGACTTAGTCGTTGGCTGAGTCTCTTGAATAGTCCAGTGAATAGCCTTCATGGAATACTGGAGGACCTGTAGTGATGTAAAAAAGGAATGATTGAAGAGTTCTGCCAAATTCATGTCTCTCGGCGATTGAAAGGAATGAAGAAGATTTTCCATCATAATCTCATAGTGGGCAAATCCATCCATGGTGGGCACACCAGGCATGAACCAAAGCAAAAGAAGGAGATCTGTCTTCGTTTACTAGATTCAAATTCCAGAATTAAAGTCTGAGAATTGTATACATAATGAGAATTTTTATCTATGCCTAAATATTTAGTTATTAATCAAGAAGTTTGGGCTATGAACATCAGGCCATTGTTGGACCCCATTATATGGAGTTGTCAAGTGAGGAAACCAGTTCCTAGAGAAGTTTTTAGGCTACTATTTGGGGATTACAGCCCATGTTGTAACTACTTATATATGTCTAGAAAATGATTATAAAGACTATCAAATATTCACATCCTTCCTTGACAGGCTACACCTCAGTAAGAGTAGTTTCCCCAAGTTCTCTGGGGTGTTGATCTCTTTCAGACCGTCACATGGGTAAGGGCTTTCTGTTTGGTGGACTTGAGCATATATCTGAAATCAGACTGAGACATCCCATGTCAGGTGTCCAGTCTAGGTGTGTCATACCATACCTTGGTCTGAGCAAATAAAGTTTTGTAGACTCCAGATGAGTAGTTTAGTAAGAATTTATATGCAGAAGTGACAGAGCAGGCAACATTCTAATCCTTTTTCCCTAGGATGGAGGATTCAGATTCTTCTGAAGCATTAGGCAGTGATTGACCAAAAAAAGTCCAGGAGACCTAGAATATCTCAGGTTGTACACTCTTTGAACCCCCTGGATCACTGCAATCTTTCTCACTGTCTGTGGCTCTGAGATCCCAGATACCTTGAGGTCATTTTCTTGGGATTACACAGCAGCCTGGAGAAATTTTGTGGGGTACCCACCAGAGAAGAGTACTTGTACACAGATTTAAGCCAATAGACTATACTGGGTATTCTGGATCCCAGTGTAGCCCTTACGCATTTAGAGGGTGATCTTTTAAGCACAAATACCATATTCTGGATGGACATATTTTAGTTAACAAGAACAATTACCCAGAAGCAGAAATACAGAAGCCAAAAAACAAGGTTAGTACATTTATAGACTTTCCCTGAACTAGGAATTTTGATAGATTAGGTATTTAGTTTTATATTGGCAAGTGGTGGTGCCTACATGCTGAGTTTTATTGCTTGATTGTTACTTACATCATGGAGGCAGTTGTGCTAAGGTCTAGAATCCTGCTACAATACAGTGGTCATATAAATATAAAATACATTTAGCCCATCTATAAAACACCCAAATCTCAACAATTTTAACATGTTTCAAAGCTTAGAAAAACTCTTCTGTATCTCAAAGCACTCTTAAATATGAATACTTGTGAATTAAAAATATTACCAATAAACTATCATTCAGAATAACCGTTCCTATTTCAAAACCAGATAGGAGGTAAACAATGATAGACAAGACATAAAACCCCTCAAAACCCAAACAGGGAAATCACCAAATCAGTCAGCTCCATGTCTGTATCTGGAACACTTCAGTGGCATCTTTAAAACTTCATGAGGCTTGGAGGTTCCAGGACTCTACTTTTAGAATTTGTAGCAAATATGGTCTCTCTTAGGGTAGCTTCACACTGTAGCTACAGGATTCTTAGGCAAACATCTCACTGTTGGCATCTCCATTTTTCTAGAATCTCCACTGTAACTTGAGCTTTATTTTTACAGCTTCCTACAAAGACCTCCCAGGGTCTTTGATAAAGGAATGCAATCCTGACACTCATGCCTGACTTCATTGATGTTCTTAAACTTGGTAAACACTTTCTCTGTCCAAAACACTTTGTATGCTTATAAATTAAGCACTGAATGGGTGATACATTGGAATTATTCTACCAACTTGAAGTATAACCTGGCCTTACCTGCCATAGATAAAGTGGCTTCTGAATGTCTTAATAATGAAACCTGGATAAATGGAACCTGGGAAAATACTCTCCAGGAGGCTATTTTGAGCAGGGAATCTCTTAGTTGCATTCTCAGTCCCATCACTCACAGTTTTAAATAAATCTGAATGTTTGTAAAGTTCAACTGTTGATAACTAAAAATTGGTTTTCAAGGTACTTTTTCTATTGTATCAGTGCAGTTTCTAATTAGTTTTGCATACTTTTTTAATAACTACAGATTCTTTCTCTGCACTCAATTCTCTACAACTTTAACATTACTTGTGGGTTTTTTTTTTCAGAAGCTGCAAATTCTTTTAATAAATTTGCTCCCCATTATAAACCTCAGTCAAGAGGGTGATAAATAACCATGTCCATCCTTAATTTTATATTGTACTGAAATTTTCTCAATCAAACAACATAATGATTTCTTTGAATTAGTGCCACTCAAGTGTTCAGTACACCTGGACACAGCCAGATTCTCCCTTAGTACACACAAAAAAAATTTTGGCTGCTAACACTGCCCCATCAAATGTCTGTGTTTCTTTCTAAAACCTCTTGAGATAGACATCTACTTTTTACAATTTTTCTTGGTGCTCTGGTCTTCTCAGTTCCCACCAGAGTAGTTCATTAAACTCTAATTATAGTATGCTAGACCTTTTCTGGTTCAAAATTCCAAACTCTCCCACATTCCTACCACAAACCATTTCCAGTATTCAACAAATTAAGACCAAAATGGAGCTGCAGGGCATAAAAAGGAGGGACAGGAATCATATGATTACATTTTAATTCAAATATAAACTAAATAATAAAATAAAATAACACTTTCAAAATCTTAAAAATAAAACAAAATAAGATGAATTCACACCTCCCCTTGAGAAGAAAGAACTGGGAACATAACATATATTCTCACTGTCTCTTTGCATTCAGTTTAAGTCTTTCAGACTCAAACTGTGGTACTGAATTTATTGTAACTTCTAATCTTCATGTTTAAATGGCGGTATTAGAATCAAAGACACTTTTACTTCCCAGTATCCAACAGTGTAAGAAGCAGCTACAAAAAGTCTAATATACATACATCCTAAAATTGTATTGTATGTGTATGTGTAAAAATACTTTGTATTTTTAAAGATATTTAAATGTGATTTCTGGCTGGGCGGTGGTGGCGCACACCTTTAATCCCAGCACTTGGGAGGCAGAGGCAGGCAGATTTCTGAGTTCAAGGCCAGCCTGGTCTACAGAGTGAGTTCCAGGACAGTCAGGGCTACACAGAGAAACCCTGTCTCAAAAAAAAAAAAAAAAAAGAGTATTAAATGTGATTTCTAATTTATATTTTGATATAATTTTTATAAATCTGCAAAAACTAAGAAAAGGAATTAAAAGACTTACTGAAGACCTCCACTCAGGGAAGGCCCTCACTCAAGTCTCAGGATGACACGACCACCCAATAACTCTCACAAGACTCCGGTACTGAATGCAAATGCAGAGGTTTATTCTGGAAAGCAGCCAGCTGCTGGTCAATTCGTTTGCCCACGCAGGAGCTAGAATTGACACTGGCTGCTGGTTTGAAGGGAAAATTTATAGGGAAAATCACCTACCAGGGATAGGGAGTGGGCGAGGGTTGTCAAGGAGACATAACATAAGAATAGCGAGACTTTCTAAAAGAACCCAACCTAGGTGAGTCAGGGTCATGCGAAACACTCTGTACACTATTCTTTTTAGAAATGCAGTCTTGCCCTGCTATTGTGGTCCTGCCCAGGTTCCTTGTTCCGGCTGGCTAATTCGCATGTTCTCCTTTTGTAATCAGCCAGGTAGCCTGTTTCAGAGAGAATTTCTCATGCCCGTTGAAGGAAAATCTAAAATGAACTTATATATATAATTTCTATAATTTTTTACTCTTCATTACATGTGTTTTTATAAACTCATGATACTGAAAGGTGACATTTGGATTTGAATGTAGAAATTGAAGAGAGCATTTTGCTTGGCAATCTAATTTTGGCAACAAAATTATCTGAGATAATATAGTGACTTGTAGGTCTAGGGTAATGGTAATTGGGATATTAAGAGTTTTTAATAGATAGAGGGGACATAAAAATCAAATATCATATTTAGACATTCCATCCATGATGCCCTCTGACTCTTTGCTTCTCATTGTCTTGGACAAAGTGCCTACATATACAGGAGGTGAAAGTTTAATCAAATGTGGGACTCTATAACACAGCATTAATGAGGGATTTTACTTATTCTAGTTTGAGACGATTTTGTAATATAACTGTTTTAATTAATTCATACTCTTGTGAGTAATGCTTCAGCAGGTGTCCTCTAGTTTTCTTACTATATTCATGGGCACACCATATTGGATTTGAGTCTGTTATTGGTCTCCCAGCTGATGAAGACATGTTTGGAAAAATAAGCCAGAGGGAGAAATACATCTATTGTGTGTTCATTCAAATGTGTTACTTTTAGAAAGAAACATAATAGTTAGAAGGAAAAGGGAGAATACTAGATAGTAGCTCTGTGGGAAAAAAGAAGTAGGAAAAAATAAGCCTGTGAAGTTGTCACAATTTGATTATTGTATATGGTTCATAGGCAGCAGCAATTTTCTTACAAAATTA
Organism: Mastomys natalensis; assembly: GCA_021653895.1. NCBI lineage: Eukaryota > Metazoa > Chordata > Mammalia > Rodentia > Muridae > Mastomys > Mastomys natalensis. The sequence continues at coordinate 165,205 of JAJTUV010000295.1, read as the reverse complement.
AAAAAAAAAAAAAAGACCCGCATGGTTTCATTATATACTCCCAAAATATATATAGCAATGGTTAGTAGCTAAACAACAAAAATAATACTTAAAGAGTCAACATGTTTTGTTTAATATCCAACTTTTTTTTAGTTTCTTTTTCTTGAAACATAACTATCAACTCAGTAGTCACTTAACAACATGTGATCTCCTGACACCAACCTTACCATCTCAGCATGCTTTCTTCATATGCTGGTATCTACTCTCATGAAACTGCCCAGATTTTCTACAGCAGGGTATCTCTTTTCTTTTATGCTACCAAACAATTTTATTTTTTTATATGCTACCAGCCCAGTATTCTTTTTATTTTTATTTTCTAGTTCTTAGACAACAGACTAAGGCTTTTCCATACTGTTCTAATTTATAGTTTGTAAGTTAAAGCTTATGATTTTAGTGAAAAAAAAAATTGTTCAGGCTGAAATGATTTAAGGAGTCCTGAAATTAGTAGTCGCAATTAATAAAGTCATTTGGAACACCATCCTTAATTTCTATGCTGTGAAGAGACTCTCTCTGCTCATCTCCTGTACCCAGGGCCAACCATTTTGACCCTTCACAAAGGGAATTTCTAGAGGAAACTATTTGGATGCCTCAAGGATGACATCATGATGTTTTGGGTTAGGAGATTTTTTATGTTTTGAATTTTCTTTAATAGTTGTGTCCATTTCTTCTACTGTATCTTCTACACCTGAGATTCTCTCTTCTATCTCTTGTATTCTGTTGTTGATACTTACATCTGTAATTCCTGACCTCTTTCCTAGGTTTTCCATTTCCAGGTTTACCTCCAATTATGTTTCTTTGTTGTTTCTACTTCCACTTTTAGGTCTCAGACCACTTGATTCAATTCCTTCACCTGTTTGATTGTGCTTTCCTATATTTCTTTAAGGGATTTATTTGTACAGTTAAATAGTTCACACTTTTCAGATAATTAGATGATTATGCATTTATATCATGCTATTTTATTTGATTTTGGAGAAGAAATTATGTTCCTGTTAGAAAATAAAAGCATTAAAATTGAACTTTCCAGATGCTGTACTTTCTTCATTTATTTTAGTTTTCTTTGTCTTTTCAGTTAAATAATTTAAAGTACTTTTCTTGATATTTTTCTGACTTTTTAAGAGAAAGCTTAGAAGACACAAACAAAAATGTTCAATTTTTATCCTACAAAAATAGTATTGTATTGCATACAAATTGTGACTTTAGTTTTTCTCAAAATTAAAAATTTTGAAGAATATTCAATACTAGGTTAAAGAAAATTTTGTATTTCTTACATTTTATCATGTTTAATATTGTGTTTTACAATATTTCTCCAGAAGGGTATAATTTTCTTTCTACTATTTAATAAAAGGACTAAAACTTTTGAGCATCTTTATGTATTTGTATATGTACATACACACATGGGCTGAGAGAGAAAATTATTTTCAAAAGCACAATTCTTTGCTTAAAAGAAACGACATTAAAACTATAAATAGGGGGCTGAGAATATGGCTCAGTTTGTAAGAGTGTTTGCTTATAAGCCTGAAAACCTAGATATTGATCCCAAGCACCATGTAAAAAACGGTTATGGCCACAAATACCTGTAAACCCAGATTGGAGAATGGTAAACAAAGATAGGAAGAATTCTGGGTCTTTCTGGCCAGCCAGTTTAGTTAAAACTCTCCAAGCTTCAACTTTAATTAGAAACCTCATTTGTGGGTAAGTTGGTAGATAGTAATAGAATATACCCAATTACTTTCTCTAGTCTCCATATAAACTCCACATGTAGAAGAATTTTAATCCAGCAACATACTGCTGTGACAAAGAACTACATCTGAAAACCTTCAAGGTCTATGTTATCAGGCTGGAATGACACACCTTTAATCCTCCTGTCTAGAACACTCATCTTTAACCCTTATGGCTATAAAATAGACATGCCTTTAGGAATTTAATACCTCTGGCTGGAATACAGATATATCTCTAGTCTACACCTTTAATCTCAAACATTTATATTTAATTGAGGGGCAGAAAAAGTGATGAGTCAGACAAAGATTTGACAGAATGAATCAAGATATACCCAATACTCTCAAGACAAGAAAGAGAGGCTACTTAAGAGCAATGCAGGGAAAGAGATGGAGTTGAATTCAGCTCAGTTCAATTTACTGTTGTTGAGTTCAGTTGAGTTGATGCAATCAGTGCAGCCAGTACAGCTCAGTCTTTGGAATTCAGAGGCAGTTTTTCTAACCAGAGAAATTCAATCAGAACCTAAGAGAAGTCAATTTGAATCAGTCAGCTTAAAAAAAAAATTTGAGCCTGGCAGTGGTTGATGCACATCTTTAATCCCAGCACTTGAGAGGCAGAGGTAGGTGGATTTCTGAATTCTAGGTCAGCCTGGTCTACAGAGTGAGTTTGAGGATAGCCAGGGCTATACAAAGAAACCCTGTCTCGAAAAAAAGAAAATAAAAGAAAGAAAAGAAAGAAAGAAAAGAAAGAAAGAAAGAAAGAAAGAAAGAAAGAAAGAAAGAAAGAAAGAAAGAAATTTGAGCCAGAACAGCTGACTTGAACCATCCAGAAGAGTTCAAAAGAGCAAGAAGGAGTGAGGTTATTTTGCAGTAAGTCTCTGAGGCTTCATCATTCTAGGCTTTGATTAACAGATGGAGGCTGGAAACTGAAGGCTTCAAGTTACTAGCTTACAGTAGATTAGATTGTTTGGAGACCCCCAGGCTGGCCTTGAACTCATGATCCTTCTGCCTCTGCCTCCTTCACCAAATCCTACCTGTGTGTGCCACCACAAACTGACATGGGCCAAGGACAAGTAAAGGGCTACTTGGCAGGAATCTGACATTGGTCAAGGACAAGGAAGTGGGCTTCAAGCAGGAATCTGACATTAGGCTAGAACAAAGAAGTAATTTCAGGGAGAAATATAAATCTTAGGCTAGAACAAGGAAATAGGCTTCAGACATGAAAATGACTTTGGGCTAGGACAGGGAAGTTGGCTCAGATATTTTGCTCATCCTGATAAGCCCTTAGAAACAGTGATCACGGGAGTGTTCACAGAATTATTTAATGCCTTGCTTGTTCTTGTTCTTTGACTATTTATGTTTATTGTCTTGCTCTTCCTCGACTATTTGCATCTATTGTATTTCTAGTTCCTCAACCTAGTACTGACCTTAATACTTGCATGTAATTAAAATGGTATAAAAGCAAAAAGGAGGAGTGGGGATGGAATAGGGGTTTTCTAGGGAAGGGAAGTTGTGAAAGGGGAAGGCGTCTGAAATGTAAATAAATAAAATATCCAATAAAAGAAAAAAAAGTTTTTGTACATGCCAAAAAGTTAAAAAAAAAAAAAAAAAAAAAAGATTGTTTGAAGACTAGGAGATTCCAGGCCTAGGGTTAGGGATAGTTAGCCCAAGTCATTTACTCATAAAGCTTTGGTGTGGCTCTCATCTCATCCTGACATAAGGAAATAAAAGTGACTTTTACACCTGCATATACATATGATTATACAAACAAATAACATAATCATACATATTAGGAACTGAAGTCTTTAAAGTCCTGTCACCATGACTTAGCAATAGACATGCTAAAGTGGATGATGAAAAGACTAGGAGGTCTCAATGCAACACACACAAACACACACACACAATCTAGAGACAACCAAAAAGTACAGAGAGTAGAAGAAATAGTCTTCCCCAGGGAAGATGCACCAATTGGGTATTTAATACCAATGCATAAGCCATGAAAGCATACAAACAAATAACTTTACACTGACTGAGCAGGTTACATTTAGTAATATTATACATAGATAGATAAAATTATACATAGATAGATAGATAGATAGATAGATAGATAGATAGTAGATAGATAAATTTACATAGCTAGATAGATAGATAGATACATAGATATATATAGATATATAGATACATAGATAGATACATAGATAGATACATAGATAGATATATAGATATATATATAGATAGATAGATAGATAGATAATAGATAGATAGATACATAGATATATAGATACATAGATATATAGATACATAGATAGATGATATAGAGATAGAGATAGAGATAAAGAAAGATAGAGACAAAGTAGAGATAAGAAGAGACAGAGATAGATAGATAGATAGATAGATAGATAGATAGATAGATAGATAGATATAGGTGTATGTATGCATATGTGTGTGCATGTGTCTATATGTGTATATATGTATGCTTGTGGCAGATATTAAATAATATTAGGTTATGAATTTGAAAGAGCAAAAAGAAGTATATGGGAGTTTTGGATGGATAAAAGGGAATGGAGAATGATATCTTGAAAGTGAAAGAACAAATATAAAATGTATAAAATATTTTATATGCAATAATAGATTCACAAAAGAGCCATTTAGTTCTTTTTCTAAGTGATAGCTTTTTATCCTTGTTTTGTAATTTTAAGAAATATTTTGGATAGGTAAATTTATGTTTTGTCATTACTGTGTCATTCATATAAATCTATAGATATTTATGTTTGTTTGTGAAGTTTTTCTCCATAGGTCTCCATATTTTTAATATTTCTATTATTTTTATTAAATCTGTTGTCTAAAAGAGTCAAAAATTATGGACAATGTACAGTTTATGTAGGAAAGAATTATAAGCAAGGTAAAAGTTGTAAATAAAGGGGGTAAAGACAAATAGTCTATAATTCCTAAATAGAAAAGCCTAACTAAGGAAGCAGCACAAGCTCCAACTCCAACAACAGCAAGATGGATCCAATGGCACAAACTTCCTATCACTTCTCCAAATTATTCAAATGCAAATTTCCTTCAAATGTAGCAACTCAAACTAAGAATGTCAATGGGCTCCTCTCCTCACACATATGCATCCATAAAAGTGTTTCCCAGAGGTTACCATCAGTAGCCTAGAGTGGTGATTTAATTATCATCTAAAAGTCCTGGCTGCATCTTGAGCACGTTTTAGGCTATCTTGAAAGACTCAACCATGTAGTACTGGTTTTTCAGTCATAACATATTATTTGATGAAGGGGATATAGAGACAGACACCATAGTTCTTGCAGGCTACTGAGGTTAGAGAATGTGTGGCAAGGTAAAATTTCCAACAAGAGCCCCTGAAGGGTCACTGAATGTAATTAAGAAATGAATCCCAGGTTGCAGTGGGAACCTTACAATTCTGATGGATGCCAGAACTCTGGAACATCTACCAAAGAAAGCTGTCAGTGCAGAGATGGTCCAGCTTAAATAACGATGACAGTGAGGGGGAGGCAGAGGTAAAATTGCAGAGTTGCCTAAGGTTATTGGAGCCCACATGATACCATCATTAGTTCCAAATATCAGATATGGAGCTGCAGTATTTGATGTTTCTTTGATATTTTAGTTTTGTTTCAAACTAATTGTGTGTGTGTGTGTGTGAGTGTGTGTCTGTTATGTACTGTCATACCAGTCACCTTTGCAATAGGAATACTTAGACTGTGCCGTTGTGTACTTAATGTTTGTAACTACTTATCTTTTGGTTTTATAAAGACTCACAGTTGACGGGTCAACTTGTTTCAAAAGAAATTTGAAGAGAAGACTCCTGAAGAATAATAGTCCTGTAAAAATATTATGAACCTTAAAAGACAAAGTGAATTTTGCATTGTGAAATGAATATGAAAGTTTAGACATTAGGAGTGGTATGATATTTACTGTGTATATATTATACCTTTGAATATCAAGTCAGCAAATGATTAAACTGTCATGGTTTATAGTAGTTTTCAACTGTATGTAGTACAGAATAACATTAGGAAGACAGATTCCATGATGATGTTTCAGATACAAGTGAATAAACTAGGAAGTACACTTTGAGTGTAAGAGGTTACAATTCTGTTGAATATGGTCCTTAACTGAATATAGAGGAAAACATGAGGAGAAAATCAGCATTGGCTTGGCATGTGTATTCTCTCTTCATAATTTCATATTGAATGTGACCCTTATTATTGACAACATGTCTTCCCTACCATGATGTATGCCTATGCTCAAAACACAACCAAATAATATGTATTTAGTTTAATATGATCCTGGGGAAAGCGTGAGCCAATTTCTTCATGATTTTTTCTATGTATTTTCTAGGGAATGATCAGTCCTTCCTACAGAAAGTGCCAATTATCATTACACTAATTGTCTTAAGAGAAAAGTAAATAATAAGGAAGGCTATTAAGAAAGATTTTCCTTTGGGAGTATTAAGGTTGTAGCCAAAGGCCTTATAAAGGTCTAGTAGAGATCTTTGGATAACATAGTATTTCAACAAAAATCTAAATGTAATTTAAAACATGGTAAATGATTTTCTTATTTGTATTTGCTTTATTCTATATTAAGACATGGTTAAAGTCTGGCACTCACTTTTGAGTCTTACCAGAGGCCAAAATTGTAACTAAATGATTACAAAGTCATTTTTTAAAAATGAAAGAATTTTTCATTTCAAAGTTTAAGAGTTTGCAAACTTTTATTTGATCCTTCAATAATCTGAATGTTAATGTTTATGAATTTTTTTTCCTTCTCAACTGGGCCTGTTGGAAGTCCTTCCCATACATGTCTAATGACTGATCCATGTTCCAGGTATTTGAGGAATCTGAGTTTATTTAACATATATATTTAAAATTTCTGTAGATAAAATACTATAATACTCTGCCCTAAAACAAAGATTTTTAAGTTGCTAATACATGTGTGTGTGTATTTGTAACATTGTATCCATTTTCAGTAAGAGTAAATAAATCAATACCTAAATGTAGCAACAGTACTTACAGACAGAGCTTAAATGTACAAAGGATATCATTATATGTTGGATCTTACTAACAAGTGATCATAACATGAATGTTAAACAGAAATACGAAATCACAAAAGGAGGAAGTATGAAACTATTTTGATATGGTGGTCTCTCAAGATTCCTTTATAAGGAAAACATGGAAATTCTAACATGTCCATACTAAAAATGTGTGTAGGTAGTGACTCAAAAATTTTCTTAATTTCTTATTTTAGTTTCATGTGTATTTGTCTTTTGTATGTATTTATGCTTGTATATTATGTGCATTCCTGGTGCCTATAAAAGACAGAAATAGATGTTAGGTCCCTTGGAATTGGAGTCACAGACTATTATGTGCCACCATGTAGCTTTTGGAAAATGAACTCACATGGTCTCCAAGAGCAACAAGTGTTTTCAACTTCTGGACCAAGTTTCCAGAAACTCAACTTTTTCTTTTTTTTTTTTTTCTTTTCCTTCTAAAAAAAAATGTTTTGAGGATTTGATTTAGTTAAAATACTTCTCCATTCCCTTACATCACTCTAATCCCACCCCATACACCTGTCCTCTCTTTCAAATACAATACCTCCTTTCTGTAGTTTTGGTTTACTAAGATATTACATGCATATATGTACATATCTGTGTATGTGCACACATGTAGAGAGAATCTCTTGTAAGGAGGTGTGACACTGGCAGGAAGACAAAGGATTCTGAGAATTGGTGAGAGATTAAAAGGAGATACAATGCAATTTGAGATAAATTGGGTAGACACTGAGGGAGACTCCAAGGAAGAAAAAGGTAAGTACTGAGGGAGAGGTGACTAAGTGGTAGACAGAGTAGTTTGAATGAGGTTAAATAAATTATGAGTTAGCCAGGATTGAGCCAAAGCTTCTGGCCTAGGCACTTAATAATAAATAATTAGTCACAGAGTTGTCATCCTGGAAGCAGGAGCTAAGAGAAACAGATTTAATATATTTTACCACACACACACATACACATACACATACACACAAACATACACACAAATGCTCTTTACTGGGGAAGTCAATCTCTCCTAATTCCAAGGAAGCTCCAACTCTCATCTCTTAGCAAAATCATTTGTATCTTCAATATTTTAGGATTTTATAAATTTAAGATGATATAAATGTTAAACAACAATGTATGTTACCTTGTTAATGTTCATGATGACAGAGATATTTATTTTTATATGTTAAAATATTTAATATAACTATAACTGAGAGTTTACAATTGTAACTCCTGCCTATTTTACATATAAATTTAATGTGATGCATAATTTTATTTTCTTAAGCAAGAAAATTTAAATTGTTTTGTTATGGAAATCTTATGGCACAGAAGCCTGGTTTTAGAGTGTTCCAGCAAATTACAAGTGGTTAATCATCACAGAAAGCAAATAAAAAAAAAACAACTGTAAAAGTCAGAGAAGGAATTTGATAAATATAAATATATGAAATAACTATGAATTTGAAGGTGGGAAGAAGAAGTCATAGATTATTAGAAAAGAAGGGTAACAGCTATTGATCTGACCTACTGGTCAAACTGTGACTTGATTGATCTTTATCTCTGTTCTAAACAATGAATATTATCAGTAAGATTAAAATTGCTAAGGATGGATGGGGGTAAATCCTCATTTGCTCCAGAGAAAATTGTTTCTGCTAGGAAGTGAAACAATCCTTTGCACAGCAAGGTGTTTAATCTTTTAGATATTAATCTTGAAAGGAGCCAAATTGGTCCCTAGGAGATGATCACTCCTGCTTAAGTGCACAGCCTCATCACTGAGGGATACACATGAAAGATTTTGTCCAAGCAAGATTGAAGCCAACAAAGAAGGAATCCAGGTTTTATTCAAAGGGCTCAGAGAAAATGATAAAACATGGAAGTTGGCAATCTTTTAAGGAGTACACATGGAGGGACCCCTGGCTCCAGCCGCATATGTAGCAGAGGATGGCCTTGTCAAGCATCGATGGAAGGAGAGGCCCTGTGTGAAGGCTCGATGTCCCAGTGTAGGGGCATTTGAGGGCAGGGAGGTGAGAGTGGGAGGGTGGGGGAACACCCTCATAGAACAGGGGAGGGAGAACAGATAAGGGTTTTCGTGTGGGGAACCAGGAAAGGGGATAACATTTGAAATGTAAGTAAAGAAAATAACCAATAAAACAAGAAAGAAAAGAAAATACAATAGGTACAAGAAAGACCATTTACTTTAGGTAAATTCTTGTTAAATGATAAGTGTAGCCATACAAAACATGATTAAGACAAATGAAATAAAACAGTAGAGGGAGAGACTTGAAGTTTTTATTCTACTGTTTGCTGCCAAATGAAAGACTGCAATTTCAAGGTAAGAGTCAATTCTATTAAGAAAAGGATGATATATAACTCATAATTTTTCTAAAAATTTATAGCAAAACATGGTACAATAGTCATAAATGGTAAATTAGTACAGCATATGTATCCAGTAAAAGTGGCACCGTATAGAAAGATAAAATGGGATCTATAACAATGGCATAATACCTATGCAGTGTCCTGGTCATGTTCCACTGAGCATCTGTACATCAATGTGTTAATTTTTGTTTATTTCACATACCTGACAGGCTGTGGAGGAATCTAGCATGCCCAATATCACTAGAATAACAGGGTTCATCCTTATGGGATTCTCAGATGCTCCTGAGCTACAGACTGTGTGTGGGCTGTTCTTCCTGGTAATGTACCTAGCAGTCATAATGAGTAACAGCCTCATCATCGTTCTCATCACTCTGGATCTGAAGCTCCAAACACCCATGTACTTTTTCCTGAAGAATTTGTCCTTGTTGGATGTCTTTTTTATTTCTGTTCCAATCCCAAATTTCTTTATCAATAGCATAACTCACAATAACTCAATTTCTGTTCTGGGTTGTGCCCTCCAAGTGTTTTCAATGACTTCTTTTGCATGTGGTGAAGTATTTGTCCTAACAGCGATGTCATATGACCGCTATGTTGCTATCTGCTGTCCTCTGCGTTATGAGGCCATCATGAATAGTAGGAACTGTGTGCTGATGGTGGGTGTTTCCTGGGCTACTGGATTACTCTTTGGAACTGTATACACAGTTGGCACATTTTCCATGCCTTTTTGTGGCTCCAATGTGATCCCACAATTTTTCTGTGATGTTCCCTCATTGTTAAAGATTTCCTGCTCTGAAACACTTGTGGTCATTTATACAAGTCTTGGAATTGGTGTTTGTCTAGGCATGTCTTGTTTCATCTGTGTTGTGATCTCTTACTTTTACATTTTCTCCACTGTGCTGAAGATACCTATCACTAAAGTTCAGTCCAAAGCATTTGCCACCTGCCTCCCCCACCTCTCTGTTTTCAGTGTTTTTATTGTTACTGCTTGTTTCATCTATCTGAAGCCACCCTCAGATGTACCATCAATTTCAGACAGGCTGTTTTCTGTGTTACACACTGTTTTGCCTCCAGCACTTAATCCTGTGATTTACAGCCTGAGAAATACTGATGTCAAATGTGCTTTGAAGAGGTTGCAACAAAATCTCTGCCCAGGTGGTTCAGTTCATGTAACAACAGTTCAAAATATCTGTCCATGGTTTTGTGGCTCACATTTTACAAGCAAGTTTTGTAATTTTTGACTCTCAAAAAAATGTAGATACTCACTTCTTGCCTTGAGTAAACAAACATCAGAAGAAGGCTGAAATGATCAAAGATCAGAAAATTATATTTTATCAGACTAACCTACAAAATTACAATACCAGTTTCTGCTCTTTATGATAAAGACGTTCTCATTTGGGGAGTATTATGTTCCTAAAATGATTGCTAATTTTCCCTTCATGGTACGACTGAATGAATATCTGTTCATTTGATTACTCCTTATCTAGTTCATTTACAAACAAAACAAAACAATAGCAACAAAATTTTTAAGATTGAAGAAGCATGTGAACAATGAAGGCTAATTCATATATGGCTTCTGTGCTAACTACTCTAATAGTTAGAATGAATAGGCCAGAAGCAATCTACCAGGCCTAGTATGCAGTAGGTTCAATTCTTGAAGAAGTATGAAATTCTTGAGGCAAAGACAAACTTGAAAAAAGTTCATATAAGCCATGTTCTAAAGACACATATTAGCCACCCAGGTCGAGATTGTTATCAGAGAGACACTGGAGAGTTGGAAATTTGTGTGTCTCTTTTTCTGCACTTTCTCTTGAATAGCAACATTACTTATACATGAGAGAAAACAGGTTTACAAGTTTAAGAAATGAGTCTAAATAATCTTAAAAATTCTAAAGAGTTTTAAAAACACAAGGTTCTTTGCATATTACCACATTAATTAAAAAACAAAATACTGGAAGAGGAGACCTGTGACTATCCTAGGCGCCTGAGCTAAAAGTTGCAGAACTGGATGAGTGGGCTGCTGGGATAATATTATTGGAATGCAGATGGTCCCATGATACATCTCAATTGCTAGACAAAAAGCTAAATTTTTTTTGCAACTTTCCCCTGCTAGACTTGACTTAATCTTTTGTTGTTCACTCATTATTGTGCTTTTAGAATGGAACAATTTGCTGTGTGACCACTGAATTACGAAGTACATAATTTTTAAAGATCAGATACAGGAGAAAATTGAATCATGAACTTAAAACTGTTTCTTTTATTTTAAATTATGTCACTGTATGTATTTGAGATGGTGAGTACATATCAGTGAAGATGACATCAAATGTCAGAACAGTTCATTGGGGCAAAAATGATGGGTAATTCTAGATAAACTAATGTGAGTGCTAGAAATAAAACCTTCATCCTGCAAGATCAGTATCTGCTCTTAACAACTGACTCAACTCTCCAAAGCACCGCAGGCATTTGAGCTATGTCCATGTTAGAAGATTTAAGACTTGAGGGATTTTTTACAGATGTACCAAACACATTTCTATAATATTATGCTTAAGTGTGATACATTTAGGGAACAAGTTGAAAGAGAATGTATGAGATGGCTAATGTTTGTTGTAAATTTCATGAATTATAGTATCAACTAAGAAAAAGAATTTTTTTAGTATGATATGTCTTTAAGGGATTTCTAGAAAGGATTGACCTTGATAAGGAAGATATATCCTGGCTATGGGTAACTTTCTTTTCTGGTTTGGCAACCTGCTTAGAATAAAAGAAGCTAAACAGAGTACCATTAGACTGTGATAGCTTCATTTTCTGCTTTCTGACTATAGGCACACTTGACCAGCTCTTTCATGATCCTACAACTATGCTTCCTTTGTTATTTGGACTCTACTGCAAAAATTAGCTAGAACCAATACTTGGTTTCTCATGTTAACTTTATTTCTCTATATTTGATACAGCCTGGAAAAAAGTGATTAATACTGGATGTATTGAAAGAGTCTTGTTCAGAATTCCTAATTTAGTATTTGAAAGATTTAAAAAAAAAAAAAAAACTACAATGTCTCCAATTATATGTATATAATTGCTCTGTTTCTGGGGAAATATGAATATATTCTTCATGATCTATCAGTCTATTTATCAGTTGGCTGAGGAATATGATGTGTAGAAAGCACCAATAATTACAACACTCTCTAATGACATGGAGTCTTCATAATATTAATCAGAAACATCCTCACTGGGGACACCAAGGAAGTAGCCATATGATTTTAAAAAAATCTGTTAGAGACATTTTGACTACAGAAAGTTTCAAATAAATCCACATGAAAAATTATAAAGAGGTAATTTTTCTTATTATCCTGACAAGAAAGGATTACAAGTTAGCTCTGAATGTCAAGTTTCTCAAAACTCTAAAGATGCAGCCACATGTTATCATTTCTGTTTCCAAAGCATGCTACATATTCTATTGTCCTTTCAGGTGATCTGCTGCTAATATAAACTTTAATGTATCTGAAAACATTTCCCTCCTCAAGAAAGACTACTTGCTAGAAAATCTTACTACATATATCTGAGGAATAACTTTTCCAGAAACATTAAGAATCTGAAATGTTCTAAGGGTTAAATATCAAATTTCTATCAGTAAATGTTAAAATACATTGTCTAAAATAATTTTTTAAAATATTATAGATATGGAGAAAATTTGGAATGGTATTAAAAGCAATGTAATTTAGTAGTGATTTATTCACCCTTATTTTTCCTAATGTTTTTCTTTATGCATATAGTTGGAATAACTTAGCAAGGTTCCTAGATCTTAGCCCTCTACCATATATTCTTCTTGTGTACATAGTTTCTCTGAAAATGCCCGAATGATATCCATTCTCATGTTTTATTAGAGCTGTATTTATGAAATACCATCTCCAAAAAACTTTATTCTATATACTCTTCCTTTGAATTTTGATTGAAAGCCCATATCCTGAAACAATCAACTCATTGATCTCTATACCAAGGACTTTATTGTCCCAATCATCTCATATGTCCCAATGACCTCTTTATTGTCCCATATCAACTCATATGAAGAATATTTTGTTGTTTGTAGAATATTTATACATGCTTAACTTTGACTCCTCTAGTGGAGAATAAAATACTCCAATAATATCTGTATTATTTTTTATTATGTATTCAGAATAACACTAACACACACACACATACCCACACAGACACACACACAAATACAGATATACACACACATACAGACACACAAACGCGTCCAGGCATGTACACACAGAGAGGGATAGATTTGTTTTTAAGTAAAATAGTAAAATAAATTTGGCCTAGTAACCAATAGTATAATTTTAACCCTGAACATTTGCAAAAAGTGAATTTGAAATAATGTTACATGTTAGAGAAAAACAGTCAAGAAAAAGATGGAATATTTTGTTGTATTTTCTTTAAAGAAATCCTATACCAAAGATATTCAGGCTTTAGAAATTAACAGCAAATTAAAAGTATTTAATTTTATCATAAAGCAAACAGGAAACATAATAGTATCTACATAAATCAAACAGGAAATGTAACAGTAAAAGGTTGGAGAGAAATTTAATAAATAAAATTGTATTGGAGAGAAATATCTTCAGAAGTATTAAGAACGCCAGTATTAAACACAGATAGAACACAAGAATCACCATCATTGAACATTCTGGCTCAGACTGTGATCTGGTTGATTTTTCACTCAGTTCTGCCATGCAGATTATTAGCAATGTCACGGAAATTGCAGTAGACCTTACTTAAAGAGGCAATCCTTGTTTATTGTAAAGAGAAACGTTGTCACGACAAGTTATCTTTATTTAGTTCTCAGTATATTTACCAGCCAGATATATCATTTGGAAGAGGGGAAATTTGTTCCATAGTTGGTGAGCACATCTTCTCACAGGGTCAGCCTCATCAGTGAGTCATCTACCTACAAACCTCTATTCCCCAAGCAATGTTTATCCAAACAATAAAGACTTCTTAGTGATCACCTGTAGTCTGTAATATATGATATAATAGCAGTAATAAAATTGGACTTATCTTAGCAAATTCATCTTTTCTTCTGCTTTAGAAGATCATTACTGGTTGGGTTAGGGTAGAGGCCATGATTGCCCTCTGAGTTGAACAAAAAATTGTCCAACTGTTTAAGACAATCTAACACAAACAAAATAATGGGAAATATGTCCAGATTTTAACTTACCTTTAGCTTTGCATTGGGCATTTGCAGTGATTTTAGGTTCTAAATCAATTTTATAGTATAGTTCCTTAAAATTTCTTGATGAAACCTGTTTAGAAAAGAGCTGACACAAATGTTCAGATAACAGGAACAACTTCTGCTGCCCAAACTCATAGCCAATGGATTACTTTGGAAAACTTATATATTCAAAAATATTTGCATTGCAATTCGTAACAGTAGCATATTTTAAGTTATAAAGTAACAATGAAAATTTTATGAATCAGGCTCCCCACCACATGAGGAACTGATTTAATATGTTGCAGATTAAGAAGTTTAAAAGCCACTGCTCATAGCCATGTCATACAAAGGCAAGGTTTAGTGGAAACCTAATGCCAGGAGCCAAAGATTCCCTCCTGCCTGAGAGTCAAGACTGCCTCCTGCCTGAGAGCAAATGTCAGTTAAGTAAATAGCTTGAGTTAAGGAATACTATTTATTGCTCTCCTGTCAGGAGAAAATAATTAATCAGATAAGCAACTTGAGCCAAGAAATGTTTTAATATGCCCTCTTGCTTGTGAGTAAATATTTGGATAGTAATTTGGGCTAGGAACTCTTGGGGTACAGAACTTTGCAATTGTGGAATGACCCTGACCCGGACTGTTAGAGACCTACCTGCCTGATTGCCATTGATATAATTGGCAGCCCAAACAATAAAGTTTAAGCACTTGATCAGACATTTAGACAGGTGCTTCTTCTTTGTGTCTCTGTTCCTATCATTCTTTC
Organism: Mastomys natalensis; assembly: GCA_021653895.1. Classification (NCBI taxonomy): domain Eukaryota; kingdom Metazoa; phylum Chordata; class Mammalia; order Rodentia; family Muridae; genus Mastomys; species Mastomys natalensis. The sequence goes on along the minus strand of JAJTUV010000295.1, from coordinate 150,054 downwards.
ACCCCCTTCCCTAGGGTCTGGTTGAACCCCTGCAGGCTGGGGCAAACAAGTTGAAGTGAAACCCATATATTTTTATTATTGGAAATTTTATTTACATTTCAGATGTTCTCCCCTTAACCCATTTCCCCTCCTCCTCCCAGGAACTCCCTATCGCATCCCCTCTCCCTCCTGCTTCTATGGGGGTAATCTCCCACCTACCCCACCCCCCCTCGACCTCACCTCCCCACCCTCAAATCCCCCCCCCCCGCGATGTCCAACCTCATTGGACCAAGGATCTCTTCTACCACCTATAACACACTTGCATATATACTGGAGCCATGGGTTCCTCTCTAAGCTCCCAGGCTGGTGGTTTAGACCCTGGGGGCTTGGTGGCTTGGGATTGTTGTTCTCCTCTATGCGGTCACAAATCCTTTCAACTCCTTCAGTCTTCACTCTAACTCCCCTATTGGGAACCCCATGGTCAGTTTAATGGTTAGCTGTGAGCATCTGTCTTTGAATATGTCAGACTCTTGCAGACCTTTAGGAGACAGCTATATCGGCTCCTGTCAGCATGTACCTCCTGACATGCACATCAACGTCTACCTTTGGTGGCTGCACATGGGATGGATACCCAGGTGGAATGGTCTGCAGACAGCCCCTCCTTCAGTTTCTGTCCTGCATTTTGTATCCATATTTGCTCCCTTGAGTCTTTTGTTACTCCTTCTGAGAAGGACTGAAGTCCCCCCAACTTGGTCTTCATTCATCATGAGCTTTATGTGGTCTGTGGAATCTCTTATATTTTATTTTATCTTTTTTGTATTTTACTTTTCTTTTGCAGTCATTTGTTTAATATTATTGATGCACATTAGTTGTACATGTTGTAGTGTGATCTGCTTCTTAGATACATGTGTAAATTAGGTAATGATTATATCAAATTAGTTTTTTATACTTATCTTAACTGTTTACAATGCTTCTATTATCCAAACTTTCAAAATAGTTTCTAAAGTTAACTTTAATATGCACAATATCCATAAAAGGACAATTCATTAGTATATAAATGGAAAGAGACCAAATAAAAACATCGAAATTTTTTTCTAAACTTTTAATGACAATATCCTAGAAACAAAACAAGTATTTGTACTCTACTTGCTTACTATTCTAAGGAATCTCACTGTACTTGTTCTGCTTCTGTGTGTGTGTGTGTGCCTGTCTCTGTGTATCTGTCTGTCTGTATCTGTCTGTCTGTGTCGATCTCTTCTGTGTCTGTGCATATGTCTGTTCTCCAAGCAGTGCTCGATTTATAACTAGACTTCAGAACACAGGTCTAGTCTTTTATTTTACATATCAATCCAGTCATTTCCTCCAATTCTTAAGAGATAGTAAGAATACATTTTTTTTTCTTAACATTGGAAAAGAATCAGAGATCTGTCTGCCTTTGTTAAGCACAAACAATAAGCTTATTGGGTGGGACCCACCCTGTAAGTACCATTTCTACCACACCAGGGCTTTACCACCTCACCCTGTGGTAGGCTCATCTTGAATTCAGGAATCTGCCTGCCTTTGTATCTTTCTGACAAACTGGCTCACAGTGTAGGTGTCTCTGTTCATTTAGATTCATGAAGCCCCTCATAATTCATATTGCATCCTTATATTTTGCATAGCTGAGAAAATAGATGCATTTTGAACTCATGGATTTAGAGCTCTTTTCCACAGCCTGAAAGGCTATCCTGAAGGTCCCAGTGTTTACTATTTTACTGATATATTAGCCATATCTTCTGCTCCTGGAATTAGCCACACCTTCTGCTCCTGGAATTGTGCTATCTCAGATTATCATGGAGTCAATAACATTAAGAGAGAGGACATTCCTCAGAAGACTGTGTAAACAGGTACATTATTACACAAACAAGACTTACACTTACATCAGCCATCAACACTAGTGGAGGCTCACATTGGGGCCCGGTCCAAGGGACAGAAACCATGTCACTCTGTCCTTACCAGTGCCATTATAGGCTTGGCCTAAACAAAGCAATTTGAGACAAAACAACTCCTAAAATACTGCTGATTTCTTTTCTGTGGCATTCTACTCCTGGGCATGGGCCTGCCTTAAATGTGGTTTGTACACATTTTAAGAATTAGTTGGAAAATTATACATATTTTATTATACTGTTATGATTCTTTAGGATTTAGGTTTGGACTCCATGGGGTATACGTGATTATTATTATTATTAAAATAAGGTGAGGCTTAGCCTCAATTTTATATTAATTATTCCCAAATGCTGAAATTGCAGTTATGTACTGTAATACGCCAAGTATAAATATAATCTCTTAAGTATTATAAAACTAACACATATAAGAACTAAATTATATACACATATAAATATACAAATGAATTATTGAATCTTACTAGATGATTATTTTGTTCAGGGTCTGTGTAAAACATTGGAATTGGGTAGGGGTTGAAAACGTATAATCTATTTCCAGAGAGATCATGGTTTAATACAAGAGCTTGACATTTAAAGGAGAAGCAAATATGAAAAGATCATCCACAAAACTTTCAGTTAAAACCGTCTCCTCTTTCTACAGTACACAGAAAAGGTCATTGTAGAAATTAGGCCTTGTTCGGCTTCCCAACACAATGCTCCCAGAAATAAGATTCAAACTCAAAATATATTTACAAATACCCACATAGCTAAGCTCTTCTCTGACCACAATTATAACTTAAGATAACCTATTTATTTTAATCTACATTCTGCCACTTGTGTCAGTCTCTTCACATCTTCTTGAGCAGATTCCTCCCTAGCTCTATTCCAAAGTTCCTTCTCCTGCTAGATATTCTACCTCCTATTTCCTGCTCACAGGATAGGCCATAGGCTTTTTAATTGACAGATGATGTATCTATACAATCTACAAAATATTCTCTCTATAGGTCATAGGAAAAGAACATTAAGTGGGCTATTGAATAGGACTAGGAAGTGAAGAGCTATATTTTCTCTGAAAATGCTCTTCTAATCTTTTTTTTACATTTATGTATTTTTTCATTTATTTACATCCCCAAAGCTACCTCTTTCTGCTACCCCCTCAGAGAGAGCCTCCTCCATTCATGTTTCCTCCTCTTTATTTCTGAGGTGGTAAGGCCCCTTGTGTATCCTCCCACCCTGGAGCATCAAGTCTCTGCAGAATTAGGCACATTCTCTCCCACTGTGGCCAAGGCAGCCTTGCTGATGTCTTTATAAAAAGATGAATAAATATAGAATATGTTCTATGGGGGAGGGGTATGGTGAGGTATGAAGGAAGGGGATGTCTTAGCTGGTCCATGCTGAGGCATCCCTTCCTCCTAGGGACCAGCCACAAAACAATAAGGTATAGTATAGAATAGAGTTTATTCAGAGAATGGGGAGAAGGGTTAAGAGGGTAGTAGAAGCAGAGAGAGAGAGAGTAGAGGCTGACCATGAGTATGTGGAGAGAGGGGGAAGGAGAAGGGGAAAGAATGAGGGAACTGAGAGGGAACAAGAAGGCAAGAGAGCAGGAGATCAAAAGAGCAAGATTGAGGGGAGTGGACAAGCAGCTCCTTTATAGTGGGCCAGGCCTACCTGGCTGTTGCCAGGTAACTGTGGGGAGGAGCATACCTGGCTATTGCCAGTTAACTGTGAGGGTGGAGTTTAGACAGAATGCTAACACCTGCAACATATATGAGATCTGAAGCCCAGCTTTTCTATCTCCTCTCCCAGTCTGGAGAGTCTTCAATATTTAAGACTATGCCCTTGTCTGGACTGTAACTTGGTTTCAGGGCATTCGAATCAGCATCTGAATGCACAGTGCACAAGAACCTCCTCCAACACTCATCAGCTCATTTTCTGAGGCTCAAGATGGGCCACTCTAACTATATCTACTGCTGTCCTTGTAGGAGTACCACGGTACAGGTATTTTCAAATACAGTTTTTTTTTTTTTTTTTTATCTATTTTTTTATTCTATTTTTTATTTTTTTGAAACTGGGATGTACCTTGATCCATAGCCTCACTGGGCATTTTTAAGGAACTCTGTGCCTGCTACATGATGTCAAGCCTCTACTTCTCTCCATGGCACCTTTATTCCTGGGCTTTTATTGTAACTAAGGCTGTATCTTTATTAATGTTTTTCATGGTCTTTCATTATGCCAAGCCTCAACAGCTACCCTCATTTCTTATAAGGCTAAGCTTCAGTGCTATGCTTGACTCTATTCATGCCTTAAAAACTAGTATCAGTTCAGACATACCAACTTTTGCCTCTTCTGAACCACAGTTTTTGCATTCTGACCCTGATGAAATACTTCAAAGAAATTTTGCCTCAGTGATCCTGGCTTTGAAGGTCAGCTTAGAAACTTTGGAAAGGTCAAAGAAGACTTGCCCCTCTGGAAGGGAGAGGCTAGTTAACATTCCTCAGACCACAGGGCAGGAGGAGGGGGAGTAAACCTACCTGCGGGCAGGGAGACATTCCGCAGGACTGACCATTGGCCACCTACAGGCAAGGGAAGTCCTTGCCATCTCAATCTCTAAAGACCAATCAGTTTAAAAAGTCATACTGTTCTGCCAATCACATTATGCCTATGGCTGCTGCCCTGAAAACTGTATATAAAGCACACTGAATGAGCTATCTGGTAGCCGCTTCACCTTCTGTGTAGGAAGACCCCAACTCAGAACAATAAATTCCTCTTGCTTTTTGCATTGATTCCTGGCTCCCCATGGTTTAATCAGGGCATCCCTGGTAAGATAAGGCTCTCCAGAGTTTTGTAGCTTCTTCTTAAACAGCCCAGTTGAACAGCTGCAGTTGACAAAGTAAAATGTTTTTAATTTAAAATATTGATTTCCTTAATAGAGTAATTAAGGGACTCTAAGATCTTCCCCTGGAACTTAACAAGCCAGGCCTCCAGGATGCACATTGCTGTCTACATCATCATATATGTTCCCATAATTACACACTAATCTCAAAACACTCAAAGGACTTTTCTAGCCCAAAATTCTAAAGTCCTTTTCACCAACATTTTCAAAAGAACAAAACAATGTTCCAGGAATATTATACAAATTTGTCTTATTTAGGGTTTCTCTCATTGTGATAAAACACTATGAAACCAAATAATTTGAGAAGGAAAGGGTTTATTTCAGTTTACAACACTCAGATTCCACTCCATCACTGACGGGAGACAGGGCAGAAACTCAGAGCAGGAACCTGGTGATGGGAATTGATGCAGAGATCACTGTGTCTGCTGAGTATTTGTTAGCATTTTATGGTTTCCTTAAAATGCTTTCTTACATCATCTGAGACAACTATTCAGGAATGGTAGTAAAATTCTGGTTTTCTAGATATGTCTATGTTCATGTTAAGTTAACAAAACAAATCAGTACACTATACTTTAAAATACTCACAATTCTTGTATTTTAGATAACAATTTAAAAAAAAAATGAAGTCAGAGAAGAACAGGTGAGTGACCTCCCTGGCAGCTAAACTGCCCCACTATCTAGACTTAGTTTTTCAAGATACAATTTACTTTATCTCCAATCCTACCTCACCACCTGCCTCATGGCCAGGCATCTGCCCCCAATTCTGCCAGACTCCAGCTGCTGAGGTGCAGAACATAACAGTCAGAAAGACAGAGACCCCTTGCCAGAAGTCAAGCCCCAATCCTGGTCAGAGAATCCCCAGTACTCAAGCAAGCTTTTATGTATCCAGGCTACAAAACCCAAAAGTCAAAAAAGGAAACAGAAACTAAGAAACAAAACACCCATCTGACAAAGACAATCTCAGAAAATATCACTAGTTCTATAATCATCCCAAACTCAAATACCTAAATGCCAGGGTGGAAACACAATTAATCATGACCAGGGCAATATGGCACTTCTAGAGTCCAGCTATCTAATGACAGAAATACATGAGTATTCCAATGAAACTGAAGTAGAGAAAAATGACCTTAAAACAAACTTTATAAAGACATAACGTTTTTTGAAGAAAAAAACAAGAACAGTAAATCCCTTGAAGCATTTAAGGAAAAGACAAGTAAAAACTGAAGGATATTAATAAATCCCTTAATGAATGCCAAGAAAGCCAGAGGATTGGGAAGGAAGACACAGGTAAAGCAAATTGCTCAAGACCTAAATATTGAAATAGAAGTGATAAAGAAAACACAAACTGATAGAATTCTAAAATTGGAGATGTAGCTAAGCAAACAAGAACTACATATGTAATATTATCCACAGAATAAAAGAAATGAATGAATGATTCTCAGGGGTTGAAGATATGCTAGAAGAAATAGATTCATCTATCAAAGAAAATGTTAGCTCTATAAAGCTCCTGACACAAATCATCCAGGATATCAGGGATACTATGCAAAGACAAAAGCTAAAAATAATAAGAATAGGAGAAGATTCCTAGCTTACAGGCCAAGAAAATATTTTCAACAAAGTCATAGAAGAAAAATTCCCAAAACTAAAAAAAGATATGCATATAAACATACAAGCAGCTCCGAGAACATCACATATATTAGATCAGTAAAGAAAGTTCCATACCACATAATAATCAAAATGCTAAATGTATGGAAGAAAGAAAGAATATTAAAAGAGGCAAGAGGAAAAGGACAAGTTACATATAAGGGCAGACCAACTAGAAATATACCCAACTTTTCATCAAAGATTCTAAAAATCAGAAGGGCTTAGTTAACTATCTTGGGGAATCTAAAAGACCACAGATGCCAGGCCAGACATACTATATATAGCCAAACTTTCAATCACCATAAATGGAGAAAACAGATATTTCATGACAAAACCAAATTTAAACATTATCTATCCAGAAATCCAACCCTGCAGAAGATACTAGAAGCAAAACTCAAATAGATAATTAACTATACCCAAGAGAAAAGCAGAAATAAATTCCATACCAGAAAATCCAAAAAAAGGAAAGCAAACAGCAAACACACACACACTCACAAAACTACTACTACTACTACTACTACTACTACTACTACTACTACTACAACTACTACTATTTCACCAACATTAAAATAACATGAGTTAACAATTTGTGTTCATTAGTATCTCTCAGCAATGGACTCAATTCTGCAGTGAAAAGACCCAGGCTAACTATGTAGGTCCATACACAGGTTCCATCATTCTTATTCATACAAGAAATATACCCCGATATTAAAGGTAGATGTTATCACAGAGGAAAAGGTTAGAAAAAGTGTTTCCAAGAAAAATGGACACAAGAAGCAAGCTGGTGTAGCCTTTCAAATATCTTAAAAAAAAAATAGACTTTCAATCAAAATTATTCAAATGGGGAAGGATGATTCATACCCATCAAATGAAAAATAAACCCAAAAACTTATATCTATACCTCAAATTCAAGGGCACTCACCTTCATTTAAAAAAAAATACTAAAACTTAAATCACATATTGAATGCCATACGTCAATAATGGGGGATTTCAGTACCCTACTCTCAAAAAATGACAGGTCATCCAACCAGAAACTAAACAGAGGAATAATGAAACTAATAATGTTATGATTCAAATAGATCAAACATCTATAGAACATTTCAACCAAAACACAAAAGAATAGGCCTTCTTCTCAGTACCTCATTGAACTGAAGGGCCCTAGGGGCTTTCACCAGCCTTACACCCACCAGACTCGAGTCAAGACTAGGCCAAGTTCCATTCTCCACCCACAGGATCATTCTTGAGTAAAAAATTCTCAGAATGTACTGACTGATAGTCACCTGACCCTCTGGAAAGTCCCAGGTAGAGTTCAAATATGTACATGCTTGCTAGCCAATAGATTTAAAAGGTCAATATGTTTCGCCAGTAAGTTTGAACTGTAACCTTGCTGATGTAACCTGTGACCATAAAATGTATAAAAACTGTTTGTAATAGTCATTCAGGTTGTCTTCTAGTCTCTTACCTAGAGGGACCGATTGATTGTTGATCCTGACACTCTAGAGAAAATAAACTCCTTGCTTTTGCATTGACTAGCATCTCAGTGTCTCACTTGGAGGCATCTTGAAGAAGTACCACTGACTGAGGGTCAGAGGATCAGGGGTCTTACAGATCATTCTCCAGAAATCATCCACATACTTTGTCTGAAAGCAAGTCTCACCAATACAAGAAAACTGACATAACACTCTATATTTTATCAGAACTCCATGGCTTAAATCTTGACTTCTACAATAACAGAAACAACAGAAAGCCTATAAAACTCATGGAAACTGAACAGCAGTCTATTCAATGACCACTGGGTTAGGGAAGAAATAAAGACATGAAAGACCTCCTAAAACTCAATGATAACAAAGGTACAACATACTCAAACTGATGGGACACAATGAAAGCTGTGCTAAGAGGAAAGTTTATTGCAATAAGTGCCTTCATACAAAACTTGGAGAGATCATATACTAGCAACACCATTCCTGGAAGCTCTAGAACCAAAAGAAGCAAACAGATCCAAGAAAAGTAGATGGGAGGAAATAATCAAACTTGTGACCCTCCATTCCTCTGCTTGCTGTTGGTCACTGGCCTGTGAAGACAGCAAGAGCAAGAGACAGGGGCCTGGGTTTGGATTACATGAGTAACAATGAACAATTGACTTAAGGGATCAGTTTCAATGAAACAGCTCGACTTTATTCAGGGTAAACAAGGGTTACATAGAACTTGGGGAGTGGTTATGGATTTCCAGGGTAAACATACAATATTGGCTAGGGTGGGAATGCTTCATTAATATGAAAAGCAATTCCAAGAACCTGCTTCTTATCAGGAAAGAGGAAGTTGAATTTTTTTTTTTTTTTTGATTCACATATGTGGTTTGTGGTAAGGTAGATTCTGTTTAAAGTAAATATATTCAAATCACAGGTTAGGAAGATTTGATTTTATAGACCATAAAATATTAGCATTGAAATGGAAATTAGAGGTCACTGAGAGCAGCCTTCTATCTGACTCATGAATCAGATTACTAACTAGAACAGTCCTGACATTTTTCCTGGAAAAGTGCTTTTTTTTTTTTTTTTTTTTTTTAATTTTTTTTTCAGCAAATCAAAAAATTTAAAAAGCATTCAAACAGAATAAAATGAAAAGAAACAAACAAGCAAAATACTAAGGGTCAGATATACTTATACAAAAATTCTATAGAGCCTTCAAACAAGCAATAATTTTTGAGTTATGTTTAAAAAAATTCAGAACCACAATAAGCTCCTTCACAAAGCAAATAATAATGAAATAGTGAAATCAAGTGTAAACCCAACAAAAATATATAAATTATAGTCCAGTATCCCTCATGAGTATACATACAAAAATTTTCAATGAAGTAGTTGCAAACTGAGTACAAGAGATATAAAAAAATAATATTCCATGAATAACTGAACAACTGTTTGTTTTTTTTTTTTTTTAGAAGACCATACTCCAAATACAGGCTGCATGTTTTGGGATAGCCCCCACTCCAGATGTTTGAGACCTACATGAAAACCAAGCTGCACATTTGCAACATATGTGCAGGGAGGCCTAGGTCCAGCCCATGGAGGTAGATCTGTGTAGACTAGGTATGCTCCACGGTTGGTGATTCAGTCTCTCAGAGCTCCAAGGGTTCAGGTTCATTTACTCTGTTGATCTTCCTGTGCAGTTCCTATCTCCTTAGGGCCCTCAATCCTTCCACCTATTCTTCTATAAGAGTCCTCAAGCTCCATCCACTGTTTGGCTCTGGATGTCTGTATCTGTCTGAGTCAGCTGTTGGTTAGAGCCTCTCAGAGGACAGCTTGCCCCTGTCTGTTCTCAGGCTGGAGGTTTAGATTCTGGGGGCTCTGGTTGAATCTTTTGATACTCATTCTAAAAAGGACAAAAGCACCCTCACTTTGGTCTTCCTCCTTCTTCTTGAGTTTCATGAGGTTTATGCGTTGCATCTTAGGTATTGTGTGTTTTGGGGCTAATATCCGCTTATCAGTGAGTGCATACCATGTGTGTTCTTTTGTGATTGGGTCATCTCACTCAGGATGATATTTTCTAGCTCCATCCATTTGTCTAAGAATTTCATGAGCTCATTATTTTTAATAGCTGAGTAGTACTCCATTGTGTAAATGTACCACATTTTCTGTATCCATTCTTCTGTTGAAGGACATCTGGGTTCTTTCCAGCTTCTGGCTATTATAAATAAGGCCGCTATAAACATAGTGGAGCATGTGGCCCTGTTGCATGTTGAAATATCTTCTGGGTATATACCCAGGAGGGGTATAGCTGGGTCCTCAGGAAGTTGAATTTTTAATCTGTCCATAGGCTATGTGACTTTCCTAAGAGGTTCTTTGGGGTTACATGCTGGAAGAGCTGATTGATCATAACCCAGTACCTAATTATGGTGGGAAGGGCTGAATACAACATATGTGCTGAGTCTTGCAGTTATTTAAGATCTCTATCATTTAAATACAGTTTTATCCATTATTACATTGCATATAAAATTTAAGTGCCTCAACCTAGTATTTAAGAGAAATCTTACTGTTAAGTAATTTAAAGGAAATGATGAGGAAGCATGGTAGTTTGTTTTGTTCATCTCCTGAATCTGTGGCCCCCTGTTGCAGCTATAAAAACACTTCTGGCCAGATTTACCATAAAGGATGTTTGAACATTGTATGCTTTCTTTTGGGGGGAGAGATTATTTAAAGTTATTTAAAAATACTTATTTGATAGACTAATAACTTTAATAATACAGTATTATACTTTTAAATGTATGTCTCTTAAAAATAGAAAGTTAATTTATAAATGTGAGTGAAATAATTTTGCTTTTCATTTATAGGTTAATATGTTGATATACATTCTGATTCTCTTTCCCTGCTAAAGAAATCTAATCTGTGTCCATATAATTATTTATAGATAAATTTGTTACAGTATATAATGCATTGATCTCTACAGTTTTGTTCATTTTAAATAATGTAGGTGCTTTACAATGTTTTAAATTGATCTCATTCAGAACTAATACTCTTGACAGTTATTAAGTAAGAAATTAAACATTGTAAAAATCTTTCCGATGAACCTAAATAACTATGGAACTTTAGTGATGCTCCAGAAATTTAAATATCTGTTTGATTTTTGTATTGATTTTTTTAATTCTAAAATTTGATAATATATCATGTTTCACTTCTTAAATTTTTACATATAAATTAAAAAAATAAATCCCACTGTTTATCAAAATCACAACAAGCAATTTTATCTTCAATTTCAGATTCTGAAAGCCTGTCTAGTCTCTGACAGACTATTTTATACACTATAAGGACAAGTCTCTCACTGTCAAAACACTAATTCTGGAGCAATGTACCACTGTTTATTTTTGTAACTGAAAAACTAAATATTTATAAGTAAAATTCATATCTAATATTTTTCTATTATATGACTTATATTTCAAAGAGTAAATATGAAAGAAATTAGATTGCTATTAGTTATTTTATTTAATCACTTCATTATATATCATGTAAGATTTCTGCAAACAATCCTACATGTAAGAGGCAATATCAATAGGAGTATTTACCTCAGTAAGGTTTCATTTTTTATAATAGTAGGAGAAGTACATGATTTTGAGATTAGTTTCTTTAGATCTAGGAAAACAGAACTACACAGCCAGTGAGTTGCTAAGAATTTGATCCATTCTTTTATGTGAATTCACATTGTCACACTTGCTCCTACATGTATATAGACAACTTCCTTCATAAATTTCTTATTGTTATTTTCATATCACTCTGCAGGGCATCAAACTGATGTCCTTCACTATACCAGGGAAGCACCATACAGCTCCACTCAAAAGAAACATCATTTGCAGCAACTTTTAAATTTCACATCTCTTCTCTTGTTTTCCTGAAATTTAGTTTAACTGTTCACATTCTCATCAATGGACAATAAAGTTTATGCAGCATATTTGTGAATGATTTCTGTTTTTAAACTGGTGTAGGTGCAAAGCCCAGATAAAAACTTTGAAGGTAAATCTCTTTATGACAGGTGGAGATGAGTAGAGTCCCTCACTTGAGATCATTGGAATTCCCAGGTACAGAAACATCCAAACCATTCTACCCAGTTTAGTTGTTGTGTGGATGTTTTGGTAATTTTTTTCAATTGGTAGTAAAGAGTAACTTTCAAAATGCCCTGACATCTGAAAAATAAAAGCTTGTGCTTAGATTTACATTAAAATAATGTTTTCTGTTTTGAAATTAACTGTGGCTGGCAAAACTGATTTTTGAGCAAGCTGTATGTATGCCAAAGGTAACAGCCAATCTTCTAATGCCAAGGCTTGTAGCAAGAAATACTTAAAAAAAAAAAAAAAAACTATCCACACTATCACCAGCAGGGCGCCAGCAGACAGGCCTGCCAGTTCTCAGCCTGACAGAATCTCTGATTCAAAGCTCCGGAATCACTCTTTCCACTCAACCTGCTAAGTTTCCATGGCCATCTGTTGTTAGGATATGGTGCTTGTTCTTGATACACTTAAAAAGTCACAATAGAAAAAGTGGAATACAAGTCTTGTCAAATAACTGTCACATACCATTCTATAGCTTCTCATTATACTGAACATCATGCACATAACAAATATTTTGTTTACTCTAGCAAAATGACTATGACTCTGCGGTTATGTCTTTACATTCAGGAGAAGGAGCATACACACCTTAATAGCTTTTACATGCAGACATCTACAGTAAGAATAATTTCAAATGATCTGACAGAATTTATATTTTAATTATCTGAAAGTGGGTGATTCCTTTTACTAGCATATAAAATAGACAGAAGTAAAACAAATAATTTGTCAGGTAGTATTTTCCAATCTTTGAATTTTTAAATAAATCTGTGACTCATGAACGTACAACTCCACAGAATTATTATGGAGGAAGTACATTTTTCAGTACCAGAAGCAATATGACTTTATATGTCTAAGGCTATCATTTATGTAAGAGTTTAACTAGAATTTAGTAATTGACTTTTGATGTTGAGAAGGAACTGATTACTCTGAAACATATCTACTACTTTTATCTCTCAAAGTATTAATAAGCTGCAGTATAGCAATGATTTTGATATGTGTTTTTTCCAAAGATTTGGAATTGCTTAATATATATATATATATATATATATATACTAAAAATTGATTAAGTCTAAATTAGTGAGTTCTTAAGGGTTAAGTATATTTTAACTAAATTCAGAAGTTTTACTTCGAAAATTACACCAGGCATTAGAAGAAGTAAATGATTCAAAAATCAAACCAAGAGATGCCTGCTATCCCCGGGAACTCCATTCTCCTGTTGTCTCTTCTCCACCTTCACCAAACTTGCTGAGCCTCAACCACACAAATAAGCTTTCCTTCCCCTACCAGTCTTCCCTACTTGCTGAGTTCTCTGGGGGCAAGCTAGGCTTCCATGAGCAGTCTGCTATCCCAGAGGGACCTCCATTCTCTTGCTACCTCTCCTTGACCTCTATCAGATATCTGAACCACATCAGTAAACTTCCCTTCCCTGATCGATCTTCCTTGCTTTCAGAGCCCTCTGGGCCAAGCAAAGCTGCCCCGAGCACCTTGCTAACTTAGGAAGACCTCTATTCTCCTGTTACCTTTCTATCTGTCTTCATCAGACCTGAGGCTCCTGTGATATACAGAACTGGAAGTAGGTAACTATACAGCCCAAGGATACTGATCAGAGGTCTGCTACACCAGGACCATTAGGTAGGTTTGCCTGACTCCCAAATACCTACTACAACAAGAGCACCCAGGGATACAAACAACTGAGATGAGAGATGACTAAAGTCCCTCAACAGACTGCAATCAACATAACACAGGACAATGTGACACCTCAAAAGCAAAGCTACTGCACTACAGCAAGTCCCGGAATATCCTAACACTACCGAAGACACAAGAAAATGACCTTACATAAAATCTTATAAAGGTGATAGATATCTTTAAAGAGCAAATAAAATAAATCTCTTAAAGATATACAGAAAAACACAATTAAATAGGTGAAGGACACAAATAAAACTGTATAAGATCTGAAAGTGGAAATAGAAGCAATAAGGAAAACCATAAGCTAGGGATATTCTGGAGAAGGAAAACCTTGGAAAGAGAACAGGAACCAACAGAATACAGGAGATGAAAGATAGGATCCCCATCATAGAAGATGCAGTAGAAGAACTGATATATCAGTTAAAGAAAATGTTAAATCAAAAAAATTTCTGAAACAAAACATCCAGGATGTCTGAGATATCAGGAAAACACCTAATCTAAGAATAATGGGAATTGAAGATGATGAAGAGTCCAGGCTCCAATGCAGAGAAAATACTCTCAACAAAATCACAGAAGAAAAAATTTCCCAACCTAATGAAAAAGATGCCTATAAATATACAAGAAGCTTATAGAAAAGTAATCAAAGAGACAGAGAAGGACACTCTATACTAATCAAAAGTAAAATTTACCAAGATGATATCTTAAGTCTGGACATTAATGCCTCAAATACCAGGATCCCCACATTTGTAAAGAAATATTGCTAAATCTTAAACTGCACATTGAACCCCACACCTTAGTAGTGGGAGACAACATTCTGCTCTACATGACAGGACATCCAGACAAAAACTAAACAGAGAAATAATGAAACTAACAAACCTTATGAATCACATGGAACTAATAGGCATTTATAGAATATTTCATCCAAACAGGAAAGAATACACCCTCTCAGCATCTCATAGATCTTTCTCCAAAATTGACAAGATAGTCAAAAAGCAAGCCTCTACAGATACAAGAAAACTGAAATAACACCTTTTATATTATCATGCCACCATGGACTAAAGCTGGACTTCAAAAGCAATAGAAACACTGAAAAGCCTATAAACTCATGGAAATGGAACAACTCTCTACTGAATGATCACTGGGTCAGAAATAAAAAAAGAAATTCAGGACTTTCTGGAATTCAACAAAAATAAAGGGATATGATACACAAATTTATGAGATACCATGAAAGCAGTAATAAGAGGTAAGGTCATAACACTAAGTGCATTCATAAATAAATTAGGAAGTCCTCATATTAGCAAGTTAAAAGTACTCATATTAGCAAGTTAAAAGTACACCTGAAAGCTCTACCAAAAAAAAAACAAACAAACAAAAAAAAAAAGCAAGCAGAACAAAGAGGAGTGTGGTAATAATCAAAATCAAGGCTGAAATCAGTTAGAAACATAGAAAACAATAAAAAGAATAAGCAATACCAAAATCTGGTTCTTTGAGAAAATCAACAAGATAGATAAACCCTTAGCCAAACTAACAAATAGACAGTATCTAAATAAACAAAATCAGTAGTAAAAGAGGAGACATAACAAATGAAACTGAAGAAATTCAAAGCACAATTAGGTCTTACTTCAAAAGATTATACCCCATAAAATTGAAAAATTTTAACAAAATGAACAGTTTTCTAGACAGATTCCACTTACAGAACTGAAATCAAGATTTGATAAACTATTATTTAAGCAATTCCATAATCCCTAAAGAAATAGAAACAGTCATTAAAATTCTAAGCAAAAAAATAAATAAATAAATAAATACCGAGGGACAGATTGTTTTAGTGCAGAATTATAACAGAGTTTCAAAGAATAGCTAATACTAATATTCTTCAAACTATTTCACAAAATTGAAAGAGAAAGAACACTGTCAAACTCAAAGAACACTGTCAATCTTATTAGGTCATTGTTATCCTGAATCTTCAGAAAGATTTGCTTATGAACATTGAGGTAAAAATACTGAATAAAATACTTGCAAACTGAATCCAGAAATATATCAAGGACATCATCCACCAAGATCAAGTAGGCTTCATCTCAGGGATGCAAGGATAGATAAATATATGAAAATGCATAGACATAATCCATCATATAAACAAGCTGAAAGAAGAAAATTCACTTCATTTTCTCATTAGATGCTGAAAAAATCCTTTGATATAATCAAACCCCCATTCAAGTTAAAGATATTAGGGAAATTAAGGATGCAGGGCATATATATATATATCAACATAATCAAAGCAATATATAACAAGCTGATATCCGACATCAAACTAAATGGAGAGAAACTTAAAATATTCCCAGTAAAATCAGGGACAAGGCTGCCCACTCTTTGCCTATCTATTCAATGTAGTATGTGAAGTTCTAGTAAGAGCAATATGACAGCTAAAGGAGATTAAGTGGATACAGATTGGAACAGAAGAAGTCAAAGTATCCCTATTTTCAGATGATATGATAGAATGTATTTATAAACAACTCCCAAAATACTACCAGAGAACTCCTTCAGCTGATAAAGACCTTAAGCAAAGTGGCTAGGTACAAAATAAACTCAAAGAAAAAGTAGCCTCCTTTATAAAATGATAAACAGGCTGAGAAGGAAATTAAGGAAACAACATGCTTTACAATAGCCAGGAATAATATAAAATATCTTGAAGTACTTCTCACCTAGCAAGTGAAAGATCTATGTGACAAGATCTTCAAGTCCCTGAAGAAAGAAATTGAGGATATCAGAAGAAGGAAAGATCTCCAGTGCTCATGTATAGGTAGGATTAACATAGTGAAATGGCAATCTTAAGAAAAGCAATCTACAGATTCATTGCAATTCCCATCAAAATTCCAACAAAAGTTTTTACAGACCTTGAAAGAGCACTTCTCACTTTCATATGGAAAAGCAAAAAATCCAGGGGAGCTACAACAATCTGGGACAATAAAAGAACTTCAGAAGGATCACCATTCCTGACCTCAAGTTGAACTACAGAGCAATAGTTATAAAAAATTGTGTGGTATTGGTACAGAAACAGACAGGTTGATGAATGGAATCCAATTGAAGATCCAGAAATAAACCCACATAACTATAGACACTTTATTTTGATAAAAATCCAAAACTATATAATGGAAAAATGAAACCATCTTCAACAAATAGTGCTGGAATAATTGAATGTCTACATGCAGAAGGAGTATAGATTCATACTTATCATCCTTCACAAAACTCAAGAACAATTGGACTAAAGACCTCAACATATGTAGTAATAAATATTAAAAAATGCTATTGTAGGCTTTCTTCCCCACCTTAGACAATTCATGTTCCAAGATGAAAGACATACAAATATTATAGCTGAATAGCTGCTTATCCTCCATGCTGTAGAATCCATTTCTACACTGAATTATTATAACACTGAATTATTAATTACTCTTCACTATGTTCCATCTTTGCTTCTCCCAGGTCCAATTGGCCATCCCACATGGCCATGTTTTCTTTACTCCTAACCCATTGTGGATGCTCTCTGTCCCTCCTGCAAGATCTTCTTCTTCCATGGCAGCTCTTCCTCTTTCTCCTTTCCTGGTCTCAAGCCTTGGAAACTTAAACTCTGCCTATCTCTCCTCTGTTCAGCTATTGACATTTTATTCACCAATCAGAATTAACTTGGTGGCAGGATCACAGGTGCTATGTGCAGACTCATCCTCAGAGCAAACAGTTTTGGGACCAAATTAATATTAGAATATATTCATTATTAGGCCAACCCAGTATAAACATAGAACCAGATAAACTAAATCTCATAGAAGAGAAAGTGAGAGACACAGTTGAATGAATTGATACAGGACCCAATTTCCTGAACCGAACACCAAGTACTCGGGCACTAAGATCAACAATTTATAAATTCATAAATGAGACTTCATGAAACTGCAAATATTCTGTAAGGCAAGGGACATTGTCAATAGGACAAAACAGAAGCCTAGAGATTGGGAAAATTGTTTGCCATTTGATGTTCATCCATCTGACAGAGGTTTAATATCCAAAATTTACAAAGAACTCAAGTTCTTAGACACCAACAACACAAATGACCTAATTAAAAATGGAGTAAAGAACTAAACAGTGAATCGTCAACAGAGGAATCTTGAATGGCTGAGAAGTACTTAAATGTTTAAACTCCTTAGTCATTAGGGAAATGCAAACCAAAACAACTCTGAGGATCTATCTTATATCCATCAGATGACTAAGATAAAAAAGAACTCAAGAGATAGCACATGCTGGCAAGGATGTGGAACAAGTGAAACACTTCTTTATTGTTGGAGGGTGTAAAAACTTGTCCAACCATTTTGGAAATCAATTTGGCAGATTCTCAGAAAACTGGAAATAGTTCTACCTCAAGATCCAGCTATACCACTCCTGGGCATATACACAAAATACAGTCCAACATTGACAACAAAGACAATTGCTCAACTACGTTCATAGCAACTTCATTTCTAATAACCAGGAACTGAAAATAACCTAATGTCCCTCAACTGAAGAATGGATAAAAATAATGTGGTACATCTCCACAATGGAATACTATTCAGCTTTTAAAAGCAAAGACATCAAGAGTTTTACTAGTAAATGAATGGAACTTGAAAATATTCTGAATGAGGTAACCCAGATCCAAAATGAAATGCAAGTTAAGTATTCACTTATAAGTAGATATTAGCCATGAAATACAGGTACCGTGCTACATTCCACAGACCCAAAGACGCTAAAAAAAAAAAAAAAAAAAAAAAAAAGGAAGATCCAAGAAAGGAAGGAAGCTTGGATCTCATTTAGAAAGGGGAACAAAATAGTCATAAAAGACAAATGGAAGGAGGAAACTGGGAAGGAGGGTGGATGGGGAGCAAAAGGGGAAGCTTGAGATCAGGTGTGAGGAAGGACAAGAGAGATGACTAGATGGCCTTGAACATGAATGGAAATGTGCAACTGACAGAGGTGAGTAGGTGGCAAGCATCTCCAGAATGAGACCAAGACCTGGAATAAGGGAGGAAGCCAAAAAATCAGTAGGGATGACCTTACCAGTAACTACATTGGGGATATGGGACATTTCAGTGTTTGTGAGCATTATCTTTTATGCCTACATTTTTTTATTCTTTCTGATTTATTTTTGTCTTACAATTATCATTGCTGTGGTGAAGCACCATGATGAAAGCTATTTGCGGAGGAAAGGATTTATTTGGCTTAGACTTCCAAGTTACTGTTCATTATCGAAAACTTCAGGGCCTGACCCTATAGGCATGAGCTGATGTAAGGCAATGAAGGAGTGCTACTTACTGACTTGCTTGTTTTTTTCTTGCTCAGCCTGCTCTCTTATAGAACCCAAGATTACCAGCTCAGAGAAGCCACCATCCCCAACAGTTTAGGCTTTCCCCTTCAATCACTAATTAATAAAATTCCCTACTGGCTTTTCTACAGCCTGATCTTATAGGGGCATTATCTCAATTGAGGCTCCAATCTCTCAGGTAACTCCATCTTGTGTCAAATTGACATAAAATAGCCAGCACAATTATTAACTTGATTATTCAGTTTATTCAAGATAATTGGAAGCAGGGATATAGTCACAGGGGAAGCAGATTGGACCCAACTCTGAATCCCCATTGTGCTCAAATCAGTCAGATGGGAATATTCAGATGGCAGTGAATCTTTGAATGTCTTTTCTCTTGATCAAGTTACTTGTCCCCAGCCAGGGATCTTTTGGGGTAAAAAGTTATGTGGATTTGTATCTGGTTTTGGTGAGAATAGATACATTTGGCATTTAAGAAACAACATCAACTAAAATTCAGGTTGACAAATGTCCTTGGTAATTAATTTTGAAGTCAGAATTAAACTCATCCATCATTAATAATGCTGAAATATCTCTCTCTCCAGAATAATACTAAATAAGTGTTCTTTATATAAGTAACAAAGAAACATAGTGAGAAAATGTGGAAACAAATTAGTCAGCAGTTCTACTGTGGGAAAGGTCCTTGATTTTCACACATGCATCTTCCTTGTGCTTGTTTGAGCATCACTTCTCTCTCCTAAGTAAGATGCCAGTTTCATTACTGGAGTACTCCCTGCTTATTTTCTCCACTGTTCAACATGCTGCTTCTCAAGTTTTCACTGTGGGATTTGGCAAATTTACCTATACTCTGCTTTGTAATATTGTGTCACTTGTGTTTAATAATTTCCCAATCTCTTCTTAAATTATTTATTTTCTGATGCAGAACTGTACATACAGTTCTCTCTTTGGACAATCAACACATTTTCATGTCTCTGATATTTTTGTTGCAAACTCTCTTGGGTGTCTCCTAAATGACACTTTCCCATTGTTTTTTGCAACGTGCATACATGGGTTTTCATGTGTTTATAATCTTATGGAGTTCCTATTGCCTCAGGGTCCCTCAACCCTTACCCTAACTCTTTCACAAAACTCTCAAGCTCCATCTATTATTTGGCTCTGGGTCTCTGCATCTATTTCAGTCATCTTTAAGGTGGAGCCTCTCAGAGGACAGTTATTCTAGGTTTATGCCTTCAAGCATAACAAAGAATCATTAATAATTTAAGAGAATGATTCTTATCCATCGGATGTATCTCAAGTAGGGCCAGTTATTGGTTGTCGATTGCCTCAGTCTCTTTTTCATCTTTGTCCCTGCATATTTTGTAGGCAGGGCAAATTATAGGTCAAATGTTTTGTGAATGGGCTGGTTTCCTTATCTCTCCACGAGGAGTCCTGCCTGGCTTCAGGAAGTAGCCACTTCAGTCTACATATCCTCTATTGTTAGAAATCTTAGCTAGAGTCACTTTCATAAATTACCTGGAGTTTCCTCCATTCAAGTCCTCTGACAATTCCTAGCAATGTATCATCCTACCCTACCCCACCCCACCCATAGAACATTGATTTCCATTCACTCCCTTGCCCTTCTCCCCTGATCTCCCTACACTTGAAAACACACCCTTATTTCTCTCTCCATCCTCACTCTTACCCAGTTCCCTCCCTCCATCCACCTCAGATGATTATTTTATTTTCCCTTCTGATTGAGATTTAAACATTATCCTTGGGCCCTCCTTGTTATTTAGCTTTATTTTATTCAGTGGATTTTAATGTGAGAATCTTGTACTTTATGTCTAACGTCCCTTTATAAGTGAGTAAATACTATGAATGTCTTTTGGGTCTGAGTAATGTCACTCAGTACAATATTTTCTAGTTCTATCCTTTTGCATGACACTTTCATGATATCCTTGTTTTCAATAGCTGAGTAATATTCCATTGTGTAAATGAACCACCTTTTCTTTATCCATTCTTTGATTAAGGGACATGTAGAGTGTTTTCAGTTGATTGTGTTCTTAAACTGGCCTTTAAATATCTCCTTGTCCCTGGTGTTGGCAGTCCTGGTAGACCAGGATGGAAGCAGGCCTTTGGAATATAGGTACTGCTGGTTGTCTCAGATGGGTGCAGGCCATTAATTTTCAGGTAGAGCTGGTTGTCCAGGGTGACAACAGACCTCTAGGGATTCAGGCAGAGCTGGTAGTCCCTGATGGTAGCAGGTGTCTGGGATTGCATGTAGGGCTGGGATTGCTGTCCCAGGTGAGAGCAGGGTTGCTGTGATGCAGGCAGAGCAGGTAGTCCCTGAGGGCTTCTGGCCCGCTGGTTACCTGAGGTGATAGTAGACCTCCAGTCATACAGGCAGAACTGTTTGTTGCTGATGACTGCAGGACTCTCAGAGTCCGGGTAGAATTGTGGATCAGAAGACGGAGGGAAAAGGGAATGGGCCTGACCTCACAGGTGCTGTGTTTGCTGAGGTACCCAGCAGATGACTGGGTCATGGGAATGTCATCTGGTTATCCCTGGTGGCAGCAGGCTTCTAGGGATTCAGGAAGATCTGTGTACCTAGAGTCAGAGTGCAGAGGGGACAGGCCGGAACTGGTTGCTGTTAGGTTTTCCCAGATGAGCTGACATGTTGTCAGCCAAAGTACATCACTTGAAATTAAAAATGGACCCCCAAACAGAGTTATTAATTTAACAAGCTGGCAAGCCAAGGGCAGGTAAGATTCTGCACAGAGCCTTACCAACCTAAGACAGAGGTACATGGCTTTAGATAATGCATATTCCACAACAGGTAAGGAAGACATTCTTGGCAGAAAGACCTAAGACAGGCAAGTCTTGTTATGAAACAAAAAAAAGTGGGGGGATAAGCCAAGATTTTTTGGGGCTGCTTGACAAGAATTTGACATTGTCCAAGGACAAGGAAATAGGTTGCTTGGAAGAAATCTGATATTGGCTAAGGACAAGGAAATGGGCTTCAAGCAGGAATCTGATATTATACTAGAACAACGAAGTAATTCCAGGCAGGAATCTAAATCTTAGGCTAGAAAAAAGAAGTAATTCCAGGCAGGAATCTAAATGTTAGGCTAGAGCAAAGAAGTAATTTCAGGCAGGAATCTAAACATTAGGCTAGAACAAGGAAGTAGGCTTCAGGCATGAAAATGACTTTGGGCTAAGACAGGGAAGTTGGCTCAGATATTTTGGTCATCCTGATAAGCCCTTAGAAACAGTGATCACCACGGGAGTGTTCAAGGAATTGTGTTTATTGCCTTGCTTATTTTTTGTCTGTTTGTGTTTATTGTCTTGCTTGTTCCTTGACTATTTGCATCTATTGTATTGCTAGTTCCTCATCCTAGAACTGACTTTAATACTTGCATGTAATTAAAATGTTATAAAAGCAAAAAGGAAGAGAGAGGATAGGATAGGGGGTTTCTTGGTGGGGGTAAGTGGGGAAAGGGGATGACATCTGAAATGTAAATAAATACAGTATTCAATAAAAAAAAAAAAAAAGAAAGAAAAAAAGAGTCTCACTTGGTGGTCCCCAATTGCTGCAGGCCCCTGGCTTTGCATGTAGAGATGCAATATGGTCTTGAATTTTATGTATATTGTCAGGTTTCTTTTAATAAAATTCACCACATATGGCTATATTCATTACATAACTTAAGTAGATATATATTAAACCATAGTTAATCTATACTTAAACCATTTTTTTGTGATTGTAGTGTTCATCTTTTCTTTTTTCCTTTTCAGTTATTCCTGTAATTCTTCAAATTTCCTTGTGACATTACACTCACTTGAGTAAATGTTATATCTATTCAGTAAATTTGAAGAAAAGAAAGAAATAACACTATGAGACGAACAAGAAGAATTCAGAAGAAATGGTTATATCAGAATTGATACTTTGAGTCATTTCCATCTGTAAAGAGAATTTTACATATGTGTAGAAGCTATTAGGAGTGGATACTATACTGGAAATCACTCTCCTTCCAGATCTTCCTCAACATGCTACCTTTCCAACTTCATGCATGATCTCACTATCAAAAAATGAAAATAAAACCTAAAATCAAAGCAAAAAAATTTAACAACAAGACAAGAATGTCATGTACTGACAGGATGCAGAAAACCTGTGTGAGTTCAAGGCAAAATAAATAAGTAACAAAAAACAATAGTAACAACAACAAAAAACCCAGAAAAAAAAAAAAACAGAACAGAAAAGGGGCAGTGGATTCAAAGATCCACCTCTAGCCTAGGAGGCAGTAGCAATTGATACCACCTGGGAAAGGAATAATGACTTTTCTTCAATAGAGTGTCCTTGGGTATATCAATCATGCTGCAGGACAGGCTCATGGCCTAAGAATAGTTGGCTAATAAAGACTCAATGTTTTGTTTTGTTTGTTGTTTTTGTTTGTTTTTAATTCATTTTTTCATGTAAAGTGTTTGTAAGAGACTATGCCTGACCACTAAGTGTATGAAAAAAAAAAAAAAAAAAAAAAAAAACAGAAATAAACAAGCAAACAGGACAGATCTAATACTAGTAACTTAACAGCACACCTGAAAGCTTAGAATAAAAAGAAGCAATCACATACAAAATGAGTGTATCACAAGAAATAATCAATCTTGGGGCTGAAATAAAAAAAAAAAAAAAAAAGCAAAAAGGGAAGGTACTAAGAATCAGGGAAACAAAGTTTTTTGTTTTGTTTTGTTGGTTGGTTGGTTGGTTTGAGAAATTGATAAAAATAGCAAACCTTCATTTAAATTAAGTAAAGTCAGAGAAAAACTCAAAATTGGCAAAATCATTTATGTCTGCATGCTGTAATGCTCTCACGATGATAATAATATACTTAGTTTCTGAAACTGTAAGCAATCGCTAATTAAATGCTTTCTATTTTTTAAATAAGATTTCTTGTGGTCATGGTGTCTCTTCCAAGAAAGAAAATACTGAGTAAGACAACTTGTATTTAAGACATTAATAAAAGAAAACAAAGAAGTTAGAAGATGGAAAGATCTTACATGCTCATGGATCGATAGAATTAATATAGTAAAAATGACCATCCTACCAAAAGAAATCTACAGACTCAATACAGTTCTAAACAAAATTTGAACACAACTCTTTACAGAGTTTGTAAGAACAATTTTCAGCTTAATATAGAAACATAGATACAAAACAACACAAAGCCATACAGGATAGTTAAAATAATCATGAATAATAACAGAAGTGTTAAAAGTATCACCATTCATGACCTCAATAGAAAAATAAAAGCATGCTACTGGCATTAAACACATTAATCAATAAAATCAAATTGAAAATCTATGCATAAGTCCATATACCTACTAACACCTGGTTTTTGATAAAGAAGCCAGAAATATGCAGTGGAAAGAAGACACCATGTTTCACAAATGGTGCGGGTTCTGTACCTGGATAACTACATGTAGAAGAGAAATATAAATAGATCCACATTTCCTTGAATAAGACACAACTACAAATGTTTGAAAGACCTAAACATAAACATGGATATATTGGAACCTGATAGAAAGTGAGGAATAACTGTAAATTCACTAGCAAAGTTATCAAGCTAGTTCAGTCAGTCAACAGGGTGTCAAGGGTGGGAGTGAGGATTAAAAAAGAAAAGACAATTAGTCACCACTATAACAGGACTCCAGCCAGTGCTGAAGCAGGTTTATTTTTTCCCAGTCTACTTTTATACCATTCTACGTACTTGCAAAGAATAAGGTCAGTTCTTAGATCAAAGACAACATAATCAAACAAGGCAATATACAAAGTCCCATAGTCACTGGATCTAGGGAGTTATCAAGATGGCCAACATAAAAGGAATATCATACATTCCTCTCCTGTATTTACCTTGAGCCTGCATTAGCCAAATGTAATTATCTGAGCCATCCTTGATCTCCTAGCCCATTGTAAATAACTTGTATCCTAGGGCTCTCCACAGCAAATGAAAAGGCTTTCTTAACAGAACACAATGAGAACATGACAAGATTAACAATTAGTAAATTGTCCCTCATGAAACTAAGTTTCATGAGTTTCTTATGTTGCGCCAGGTTTTAGAGTATCCAAAGACCCAGAGGACCAATTCCTATGAAGAAACATGTAAGTGTCTTATTAAGAGCTTTTGAGGACGATCTCCACCATCCCTTCACAGTGGTCAGAGCGAGAGCCCAAGTCTAGGAGTTCTGGGTTTTTAATTGTAGTTACCAGACAAATAGGATGGTCCAATTATCTAGACTCTGCAGGATGTCTTTGGTTATCTCTATGGACCTTGGTCCTGCTATTGTAACCTTACTGTTTGTTGCTAAGGGCAATGGGTTGTCATAGGATGTTTGCTCAGGTGGACTTTGTGATTTTTTTCCTCTGGTATTGGAGTTTCCTCCTGGTCTCACAAAAAAATGGAGTTTCTTCAAAAGGGAGTTGGTTGGGCTTATTATATACATCATTCAATCTAAATAAACATGAAAGCTATAGAATGGAAAAAAGATTTCTCACAAACTCCTATCTAGTAAAGGCTAATATCAAAAATTTTAAAACTCAAGAATACTACAAATAAAGAAGACAAAGTGCTAAGAAATTTCAAAAGAGAAACCAAGGGTTGAGAAACATTTAAAGAAATGTCTAACACAATTAGTTACAGGAAAATAAAAGTCAAATATATTTCGGTATGTAACAAATGTACATTCATTATGAAATCAGTGTGAGCTCCTCAGGAAAATGGGACTCTATCTCAAGATTCACCTCTATCATTCTGTGACTATACATAAATTTGCTTTATTCTTACTACAGAGACACTTGTTGAAGCATACTCATGGTTTGTTCTCTACATTAAGGTCAGATATTTGAAAAATCTAGGTGTGCCTGAAGAATGTTTTGCTTATTATTGTACGTTAGGTAGAAATTTAAGGTTGTTTTTTAGAATATTGATTATCATGTACAAAAGCTGTTTATTTAAAGTATGATGTAAAATTTAAGTTCTGTGGCTCTTATAATTGTTTCTATTGTATATAGATTGATGTTAAAGAAAAGACAATCTTTTTAAACAGAATGTTGAATGTGAAGTGGAAATTTATGGATTTCTTTGGAGACTGAATTTTATCAAGTGATTTTTAATTTTTTCAGGAAACTGATTTATGAGAGCATGGTTTGCTGAAGCAGACATGTAAATGGATGTTTTGCTGAGAAGAGACACATGTTGTTCTTCTGGAAGCAGTCTTAGAAAAATGCATGTGATGTTTGGAAAGAGTATAAGTGTGCCCAACAGACAGTGAACAAACATTTATGGTATTGGTTTGCCTTGACACTCATTGCTGGTCATTGTTTGTCATGACTTCATAGAGAGAAATGCTACCAAAGAATTTCTGGTCATGTTCTTGCCACTTTTGTGGCCACAGACTGATTGTCAGAGCCTTATAGTTTCTTCTAGACAATACTGCAGTTGCTGATTCATCAACGATGTTTGAAAGTGGTTTGAGCTACTGCTTTTGATTCAGGAGAAATAAACTTCTGATATCTTGACAACAAAGATTGGAATTACCAAAAAGCACTATTTCTAAACAAGTCCATATCCCTCTTTGCTCTAGTAACCTTTTGCTTCCACTATCTCTGGGTAGAAGGAAGTTTAAATAATTTAAGAACCCTTATTAAAGTACATTTTGAAAAATCAAAGCCTACAGAACTACTATGCTCCAAGACCTTCATACACCACACACACACACATACACAGAGAGAGAGAGAATGGCCAAACTATATAGAAATATAAAGGAGATACTGAGAATTTAAAAAGGAATTGTGAACCTTTATTTTATTAATCGAAGGAAAATATAATGTTAAGGAGTTTAAATGATGCTGGACCCAGAGGGATACTTCATCAGCTAAGAGCACTTGCTTCTCTTGCTGGAGACCTGGTTCAGATCTCAGCATTCATGTGGAACTAAACAACAGCATCCATGTAATTCCAGTAGCAGAAGACTCAATGCCTTCTGGCCTCTGAAAACACTGAAAGTATATGGTACATAACTATACAAACAGGCAAAACATCAATATACATATAATATATGTAAAATAAATCTTTAAAATAATTTTATAAATTCAAGTAATGAAATAAACTACTCCATATATGTTAACTTGAAATAGTAAAGAAATTTATACCCATAACTATTGAGTTGTATTTTCCTTTACTGGTCTCCTTTGGGTTGGAAATTTACTGTGACAAATTTCGTGGTTTAAATAATTACCGCTACAGAATTCTGCACTAAAACCATCTGATCCTGGGCTTTGCTTTTTTTTTTTTTTTTTTTTTTAATTTGGAGACTTTTAATGACTGCTTCTATTTCTTTAAGGATTATGAGATT
This sequence comes from Mastomys natalensis, assembly GCA_021653895.1. Classification (NCBI taxonomy): domain Eukaryota; kingdom Metazoa; phylum Chordata; class Mammalia; order Rodentia; family Muridae; genus Mastomys; species Mastomys natalensis. Next base: position 122,617 of record JAJTUV010000295.1, on the reverse strand, counting down.
GTTTAGATGGTGTTTTGGATTCTGATTTAACTTCAGTATCTAGCATCTGTCTAGAAAATTGTCCATTTCAACCAGATTTTCCAGTTCTGTTGAGTATAGGCTTTTGTAGTAAGATCTGATGACTTTTGAATTTCCTTGGTTTCTATTGTTATGTCTCCCTTTTCACTTAAGACTTTGTTAGTTTTTATACTGTCTCTCTGTCCTCTGGTTAGTCTGGCTAAGGGTTTATCTGACTTGTTGATTTTCTCAAAGATCCAGTTCCTGGTTTTGTTGATTCTTTGTACAGTTCTTTTTTTTTTTCTACTTAGTTGATTTCAGCTTTGAGTTTGATTTTGTCTACTCCTCTTGGGTGTATTTGCTTCATTTTGTTTTAGAGGTTTATGATGTGCTGTTAAGCTGCTAGTGTATGCTCTCTCCAGTTTGTTTTTGTAGACAGTTAAAGCTATGAGTTTTCTTCTTTGCACTGCTTTCATTGTGTGCTATAAGTTGGGTATGTTGTGCCTTCATTTTCATTAAATTCTAAAAAGATTTTAATTTTTTTCCTTAAATATTCCTTGACCAAGATATCCTTGAGTAGAGAATTGTTCAGCTTCAATGTATATGTGGACTTTCTGTTGTTTCAGTTGTTAAATTCATTTGGTTCATAACTTATGCTAATTTTACTGTGTCTGTTTAGTTTCTGTTTCCATGATTTGTCCAATGATGCAAGTGGGGCATTGAAATCTCCCATTAGTATTGTGTCAGGTGTAATGTGTGATTTGAGCTTTGGTAAAGTTACTTTTATGAATGTGGATGCCCTTTTATTTGGAGCAAAGATGTTCAGAATTGAGAGTTCATTTTGGTAGATTTTTCCTTTGATGTGTATGAAGTGTCCTTATTTAACTTTTTTGATAACTTTTGATTGAAAGTCTATTTTATTTGATACTAGAATGGCTAATTTCTAATTCTGTAGCATGTTCCTTGGGACCATTTGCTTAGAAATTTTTTTCCAGCCTTTTACTCTGAAGTTGTGTCTGTCTTTGTCAATGAGATTTGTTCCCTGTATGCAGCAAAATTCTGGGTCTTGTTTACATATCAGTTTGTTAGACTATGTCATTTTATTGGGGAATTGGGTCCATTGATGTTAAGAGATATTAAGGAAGCATGGTTGTTGCTTCCTGTTACTTTTATTGTTAGAGGTGAAATTATGTTTGTGTGGCTATTCTCTTTTGGGTTTGTTGAGAGATTACTTTTTTAGGCTGTAGTTTCTTTTCTTGTGTTGGAGTTTTCCATCTACTGTCCTTTGTAGGGCTGGATTTGTAGAAAGATATTGTATAAATTTTAGCTGGGCAGTGGTGGCGCATGCCTTTAATCCCAGCACTTGGGAGGCAGAGGCAGGTGGATTTCTGAATTCGAGGCCAGCCTGGTCAACAGAGTGAGTTTCAGGACAGCCAGGGCTATACAGAGAAACCCTGTCTTGAAAAAAACAAACAAACAAACAAAAGATATTTTATAATTTTTTTTTTCATGGAATATCTTGGTTTCTCTGTCTATGTTAATTGAGAGTTTTGCTGGGGATAGTAGTCTGGTCTGTCATTTGTGTCCTCTTAGGTTCTATGTGACACCTGCAAATGATCTTCTGGCTTTTAGAGTCTCTAGTGAGATTTCTTTTGTAATTCTGATAGGTCTGCTTTATATGTTACTTAACATTTTTCCCTTACTGCCTTTTATACTCTTTCTTTGTTTTGTGCATTGGTGTTTTGACTTTTATGTGACAGGAGAAATTTATTTTCTGGTCCAATCTGTTTGGAGTTCTGTAGGCCTCTTTTATGTTCATAGGATCTCTTTCTTTAGGTTAGGGACATTTTCTTTTATAATTTTGTTGAAGATATTTACTGAACCATTAATTGGGAATCTTTGTTCTTTTCTATACCTATTATTCTTAAATTTGGTCTTCTCATTGTATCCTGGATTTCCTGGCTGTTTTGAGTTAGGAGTATTTTTAAATTTTGCATTTTTTGACAATGTATGAATGTTTTCTATGGTTTTTCTCCATTTGATAGTTTTTCTTCTATCTCTTGTATTCTGTTGGTGATGCTTGCATCTGTGACTCCTGATCTCTTTCCTAGGTTTTCCGTCTGCAGGGTTGTCTCCCTTTGTGATTTCTTTATTGTTTCTATTTCCACTTTTAGGTCATGGATGGTTTTGTTCAGTTCATTCACCTGTTTGGTTGGGTTTTCATGTAATTCTTTAAGGGATTTTTCTGTTTCCTCTTTAAGGGCTTCTACCTGTTTACCTATGTTCTCCCATATTTCTTTAAGGGAGTTATGTATGTCTTTGTTAAAGTCTTCTATCATCATCATGAGATGTGATTTTAAATCTGAGTCTTCCATATTAGGTATGTTGTGGTATCCAGGGCTTGCTGTGGAGGTAAAACTAAGTTCTGATGATGCCAAGTAGTATTAGTTTCTCTTGCTTATGTTCTTGCACTTGCCTCTCATTATCTGGTTATTTCTGGTGTTAGTTGGTCTTGCTGTCTCTAACTGGAGTTTGTCCTTCCTGTGGGCCTTTGAGCCTGTGAGCCTGTGATCTTTGGTGTGTCAGTACTCCTGGGAGACCAACTTTTTCTGGGCTGAAATGGGGTGCAGAGAGCTGTGTGACAACCTCACCTCTTGGGTGCAGATGGCGACCAGAAGTATCCTGTCTCCAGCTGCTCTGATGTTCCTGTTCCCTGTTCAGTCCTGTTGGCTCCATCTTTGGATAGTTATTGAAGCAAAAGTGGTGGTCTCACCTGTGAGCTTAGGAGTGACAGCACTTCTGGGATATCAGCTCTCTCCAGGTGGGATTTGGGTTTGGAGTGGTATGGGATAGACTTAGCTCTGGGGCTCAGATGGAGCTTGATGGTCTTATAGTCAACATAATGAGATTTAGAATCACCTAAGAGACAAACCTTTGATTGTGAGGTTCTTTATAAAAATGTCTAGCCCAATTGAGAATACATGCATTTAGTGCATATAGCATCAGGACATGACCCAGAGACTTGATGAAATAAAAGGTGACTATGATAGAATCTCCTACATTCATCTTTCTGTTGCCTGACAATTAGGCTATCCTAAGGGGGAACTCCATTCTTCTCCCACCCTGGACCTGTATGCCCACCTGTAGCAGATCTATGTATCTTGAACCATGCAGGTATGCATGCCTTCCCTGGCCCATCTTCCCTGCTTGCTGAATCCTCTGGAGCAAGCCAATCAGACCTGAGCAGCCTGCTAATTAAGGGGAGTTCTTTCACTCCAACTCTCTTCCCATCTTTATCAGACCTGGGGATTCTGAAACATACAGGTAAGCATACCTTCCCCCACATCTTCCCTGTTTGCTGACTCATCTGGCACTCCAAACTGCCCTGAGCAGCCTGCTATCCCTGGGGATCCCCATATGCCCACCACTTCTCTGCCTACCATCATCAGAACTGCAGCTACTGAAATAAACAGACTTGCAGATGCTGAACCAAACAGGCAGAGGATACCCATCAGAAGCCTGCCACACCAGGACCATTGAGGTTAACCCCCATCCCAATACTTACTATAACAAGAACATTCAGGGACCAAACCCATTCAGATGGCAAAAGGTCCTTGAAAGAGCACTATCAATAAAACCTAGGGCAATATGACACTTTTAGAACATAGCTTACAACAACAAGCCCTAGATATCCTAACACAACCAAAATTCAAGAAAATGACCTTAAATCCAATATCCTAAAGTTGATAGAGTCCTTTAAAGAGGAAGTGAAAAACTCACTTAATGAAATACAAGAAAGTACAAACAGGAAGAGGTCTTCGAAGAGAAAACAAATATATTACTTAAAGATATACAGGAAGATACAATTAAACAGAAAGCCTTGGATATATATCTTACAACCTCTAAAAATCCACAGATGCCAACATAGACTACTTTATCCACCAAACTTTTCAATAACCATAGATGGAAAAAATAAGATATCTCAAGGCAAATCAAATAAAATCAATATCTATCCACAAATCCCACTAATCAAAAAATACTTGCAGGAAAATTCCAACCCAACAAGGATAACTACATCCAAGAAAACACAAAAAATATGAAATTCCATACCAGCAGAATTCAGGGAAGCACACACACAAACACACACACGCATACACTACTAATAGAAGCAAAAATCAAAATAACAGGAAATATCACTGGTCCTTAATATCTCTCAATATCAATGGACTCATTTTCCCAGTAAAAAGATACAGGCTAGCAGAATAGATGAGAAAACAGGATCTATCATTCTGCTACATATAAAAGATGTACATCAGCAATAAATATAGACATTACTTTAAAATAAAGGGATAGAAAAAATGTTTTCTAAGCAAAGGGATCCAACAAGGAATCTGGAGTAGCCATTATAATATCTAATAAAATAAACTTTCAACCAATTAATCAAAAGAGACAGGAAAGTACATTTCATACTAATCAAAGGAAACATCAGCCACGATCATATCTGAATTTGAACATCTATGCCCCAAACACAAGAGCACCCACTTTTGTAAAAGAAACATTGCAAAAGCTTAAATAGCACATTGAAACCCACACATTAACAGTGGGAGAGTTCAACACCCGACTCTTACCAATTGTCGAGTCACTCAGAAAAAAACTAGAGAAAAAACAAAAGTAACAGATGTTATGAATTAAATGGACCAAAGAGACACCAATAGAATATTTTATCCAAACACAAAAGAATATACCTTCTTCTCAGCACCTCCTGGATTCTCCTACAAAGCTGACCACATTGTCAGTCACAAAGCCAGCTTCAACAGACATAAGACATTGAAATAACACCTTGTATCTTATTAGACCACCATGGATTAAAGTGTCCACAAAAATAGAAAGACCAGAAAGCCTACACATCCATTGAAATTGAGCAACTCTCTACTTAATGATCTCTGTGTCAGGGAAGAAATAAAGAAAGACATAGAAAACTTTCTAGAATTCAATGAAAATGAAGGCACAACATACCTAAATCTCTGGTGTAGTACCAGGAAGTATTCTTGAACTCTGAAAGAGAAAACATGAATTGATCCAATGAAATCACACAGGGGTCTTTATTCACAAGCTCAAGCTTGGACTTAACCCACTGCAAACCCACAGGAAGGTTTTGGTAGAGAAAGGCCTCAAACTCTCATCTGGACAAGATTTTATAGCAAATGGCAAGCAAGGTGTTTCTAGCCTGGTGAGAATCTAGTTAGGGGAGCTACTGTGGCCTTTAACTTAATTGGCTGCTTCTCGGAGCTAAACTATAAACTTCATTTCTGCTTTCCTCCTTATTGGTGGTTGTTAGGCAAGGGCAGGCTTGTAACCTGAAGGTGCAGATTTTGGGGGAAATAACATGGAGACTTGTGGGTCTAGACACAGGCCTTGTTAGAGGGTAGCCTGGAAACTGGTGCTAGAAATGGGCCTGTTGGCCTGTTAGCTTGAGATTAAACTTAGGTCAGGGACTCTAAGATGGAGTCTGAACCCAAAAAATTTGGTCTCTCAATGGATCACAATGAAAGCAGTGCAAAGAGGAAAATTCATATCACTAAGTGCTTCCATAAAAAAGTTAGGAAGTTCTCACAGGAGCAATTTAAAAGTATACCTGAAACCTCTAGAAAAAAAAAAAAAGAAAAGAAAAGAAGAAGCAACAGCACCAAACAGGAGTAGAATGCAGGAAATAATCCAAATCAGGGCTGAAATCAACAAGATAGACAAACTCTTAGGCCAACTAAGCAAAAGACACAATGACTGTTCAAATAAACAAAATCAGAAGTGAAAAGGAAAACGTAACAACAAATACTGAGGAAATTAAAAGAACGATTAACTTTTACTTCAAAAGTTTGCACACCACAAAATTGGGAAATCTTAACAAAATATATAAATTTCTAAACACATACTTCTTACCAAAGTTAAATCAAGATCAAGTAAGCTATTTAAACAGAAGCAGTAATTAAAATCTCCCAACTAAAAACAAGCTCAGGGCTAGATGGTTTCAGTGCATAATTCTACCACACTGTCAAAGAAATGCTAATACCAATACTCTTCAAACTATTCCACAAAATAGAAACAGAAGGAACACAGCCAAACTCATTCTATGAAGTTACATTCATTCTGATACATAAACCAGACAAAGACTCAACAAAGAAAGAGAACCTCAAATTAATTTCTCTCATGAATATTGATGCAAAAATACTCGCAAACTCAATTCAGGAACACATCAAGTCATCATTTATCTTGATCAAGTAGGCTTCAGGGAAGCTATGGAGGGATGTTTCAATATAGGAAATTCATCAATTTAATCTACCATATAAACAAACTGAACTAAAAAAATAATCACATAATTAACTCATTAGGTGCTGAAAAAGCCTTTGACAAAATCCAATACCCCTTCATAGTAAAAGTGTTAGATGTATCTGGGATACAAGGCATATACCTAAACATAATTAAAGCACTATATAGCATGCAAATAGTCAACTTCAAGTTAAATGGAGAGGCACTTAAAGCATCCCTATCTATTTAATATGGTACTTGAAGTTCTAGCCAAGAAATAAGACAACTAAAGGGGAACAAGGAGATACAAATTGAAAAAAAGTCAAAATATCGCTATTTGCAGATGATATGTATGATACTATACGTAAGTGGACCCAAATATTCTAACAGAGAACTCTTACAGTTGATAAAGAGCTTCAGCAAAGAGACTGGATACAAAAATAACTCAAAGAAATCAGTATTCCTTCTCTATACAAATTAGGGAAACAACACTGTTTACAATAGTCATGAATAATATAAAATAATTTAGTGTAACTCTAAGCAAGCAAGTGAAAGATCTATGTGACAGGAACTTCAAGTACCTGAAGAAAGAAATTGAAGATGGTAGCAGAAGATGGAGAGATAACCCATGCTCATTATAAACAGGATTAACATAGTGAAAATGACCAACTAACCAAAAAGCAATCTACAGATTCAATGCAATTCCCATTAAGAATCCAATACAATTTTTATAGACCTTGATGGAGCAGTTCTCAAGTTCATATGGAAAAATAAAAATCCCAGAATAGCCAAGACAATCCTGAACAATAAAAGATCTTCAGGAGGAATCAACATCCCTGATCTCAAGCTATACTATCAAGCAATATTGATAAAAATGCATGGTACTGGTAGAGAAACAGAAAAGTTAATCAGTGGAATCACATCAGAGATCCAGAAATAAACCCACACATGTATGGACACTTGATTTTTGATAAAGAAATCAAACTCATATAATGGAGAAAAGAAAGCATCTTCAACAAATGGTACTGGTTTAACTGGATGTCTGCATGTACTAGAATGTAAACATATCTGTATTCATCACCCTGCACAAAACTCAAGTCCTAATAGATCAAAGACATCAACATAAAACCAGATACACTAACTCATAGAATAGAAAGTGAAAAATAACTTTGAACATTCCTACAGGAGACAGTTTCCTGAACAGAACACCAATGGCCAGGCTCTAAGATCAAAATATGATACATGAGACCTCATGAAACTACAAACCTTACACAAGTCAAAAGACATTGTCAATCGAACAAACTACAGCCTATAGATTAGAAAAGGATCTTTGCCAACCATACATCTGATAGAGGGCTAATATCTAAAATTTACAAAGAACTCAAGAAGATAGACACCAACAACCCAAATAACCAATTGTGGCACAGAGCTAATAAGATAATTCTTGATAGAGATATTTCAAATGACTGAGAAGCACCTAAAGGAACAGTCAAACTCCTTAGTCATCAGGGAAATGCAAATCAAAACAACTCTGAGATTCCAACTTACATATTTCAGAATGGGTAAGATCAAAAACTCAAGTGATAGCACATCCTGGAGAGGATGTGGAGCAAGGTGAACACTCCTCCATTGATGGTGGGAGTGTAAACTTGTGTAACTACTTTGGAAATCAATTTGACCCTTTCTCAGAAAACTGGGAATAGTTCTACCTTAAGGCCTACCAATACCACTCCTGGTCAAATACCTAAAAGATGTTCCATTACCCCACAAAGTCCTTTGCTCAACTATGTTCATAGACACATTATTCATAATAACCAGAATCAGGAAACAACCTAGATGTCCCTAAATTTATCTTGTCTACAAGAAATACAGGGATGGGGAATGAGCTTACACAAAGGGAATGGCCAACCAATAACTGGCCCAACTTGAGATCAATTCCATGGACATCATCAATCCATGACACTATTAATGATACTCTGCTATGTTTGAATCTAGCATGACTGTCCTCTGAGAGGCTCTACCCAGCAGATAACTCAGTCAAATGCATACACTCACAGCCAAATAGTAGATGGAGCTTGAAAACTCTTATGGAAGAACATAAGGAAGGATTGTGTCTCCTAAGGGGACAGGAACTTGACAGGAAGACCAACAGGGTCAACTATCCTGCACCCTTGGTACTCTCAGTGTCTGAACCACCAACCAAAGAATATACACAGGATGGACCTAAGTCTACCATCACATATGTATCAGAAGTATATGTAGCTTGATGTTCTTGTGGGTTCAGAACAAGTGAAGCAAGTGCTATGCCAAAAGCTGTTGTCAGTCTGTGGGATATGTTCTTCTAACTGGGCTGTCTTGCCTGGACACAGTGGAAGAGGAAGTCCCTAGCTTTGCAGAGACTTGATGTGCCAGGGTGGGAGGATATGTGTGTGGTGGAAGGAGGGGCACCCACTCAGAGGAGAAGGGGAGGTGAAATGGGGGAAGGATTGGGGGAGGGGGGTGACTGGGAGGAGGCCAGTGAGCGGGATGTAAATTGAATAAGTAAAACTGAAAAAAATAAATAAACCGAAAGTTTTTTTTTTTTAAAGTTGACAGTAGTACATAGTACACGAATTACAAACATGATGTCATTATCACAGAGAATTATGTCTCAGCGGGAAGTATGATGAAATATCATGACTTACAACAAACATGATTGAAAGTAATTAATATTTCACTTTTCCTCTCAAACCAATTGTCTTCTTAGTTGAAACTCATATAAAAATATTTTTAATAGCTATAAGAACTATAAATTACCTTTTTAAATACTAAGTACGTTTGATACTAGCTGTCCTTACTGTTAGGTTATATAGCTCTGAACCACTTTGAATCATCCATTAATAGTTTTTTTTAAAAAAGTGTGTTTTAATATACCTATAGATTATTGCATTTTAACTTCAGGTAATAAGTTGCTTCTTCTAGCCATACACACAGGAATATGCAGTTTGAGTTCAGTGCCTTCATTCTCTTGCATATTGCTTTTGCAAATCATGGACAGAAGTCTTTTTTTTTTTTTTTTTTTTTTTTTGCCAACAGGCATATCATCTATGCTGCAAGCACCCACAATTATTATATATTATGATATATTCACCCTTCTAATAAACCTTATCATTCTGCACTACCAAGCATATGTATTTATACTTAAAGAAAATTAGATTTTTATGAAACCTCTGCAAAACATACATGGACAACTAGCAATCAATTAACATTTGTTATCTTAGTAATTATATCAGGAAAGGAACCTATGCACTTCTCAATAATTGTGTCTTTGTGTCAAAGGTAATCACTGTCTTGAATATTTTCTGTCATTCTTCTTTTCTTCAAAATACAACACACATGAATGGATTCGTTACATGTCTTTAAAGACATCTCTATCATTCATATATACATATATGTATATATATGTATGTATGTATGACATATACCTATTAACATCATACTTTTGTATTTTGCAGTGCGTATCTTTTCTATTGCCTTTTTGTCATACTGTCACTCATAAGATTTGACTTGAGTAAATGTCACATTTACTCAGAATTGAAAAAAAGAAAGAAATCAGAGTGAGTTGAATGAGGAGAGACAAAAGGAAATATTGATAGTTTGAATTACTGTTATCTCTAAAGTACCTAGAAATATATATATATATATATATATATATATATATATATATATATATATATATGTTGTAAGAAGTATTCACTATACTGCCAATCTCTATTCTCCCAGATCGTCATCTTCCTACATATCCAAGTTCATGCGTGCTCTTTCTCACAAAATAAAAATGAATACAAAAACCAAGAATTAAAACAAACAAAAAGATGAATAAGACATACATGTCAAATTGTGTCAGGATAAAAAGTACTTGTACATGTTCAAGGCAAACAAATCCCAGAACTGAAAATGGAAAATAGATTATACAGTCCCACCTCTAAGCAAGGCACCTTGTGCTATTGATACATCCTGAGAAAGGGAATGGAACACTCTCTAATGAAATATAACTGGATATATCAACCATACTCCAGGGAAGGCCCCCAGCCCAGGAGTAGTTGGCCAACATAAACAGACTCCAAGTTTTATTTTATTCTTTTTGATTTTTATTATCCTCCTCATTTAAGGCATCTCTAAGAGGCAAGGACATACTACTAGGTACAAATAAAAACAAAACTGGTGATCTCATATTAGTGTTAAGTATTAACAGCATACAAGAAAGCTCTTGAAGCAAAAAAAAAAAAAAAAAAATCACACACAAAATGAGTAGATGGCAAAAAAAAAAAAAAAAAAAAAAAAAAAAAACATCCACTAGGGATAGAAATAAATAAAGTAGAAAAAAAATAAAACAACACAAAGAATCAATGTCTTAGTTAAGGTTCTATTGCTGTGAAGAGACATCATGACAATTTAATTGGGCTGGATTACAATTCAGAGGAATAGGTCATTATCCTTATGTTGGGAAACATGGTGTCATGTAGGTAGACATAGTCCTGGAGATGTAGCTGAATGTACTACATCTGGATCGACAGGCAGCAGGAAGTGACAGTGACACAATGACCAGGCTTGAGCTTCTCAGACTTCAAAGCCCATCCTATAGTTTACAACTCCTCCCATAAAGTGACTCATACACCAATAAGTCATTAAGGGCCTTATGAAGGCGATAGGCTCCATTTTCATTCAGACTACCATAGCATAGATATCGTTTGTCTGTTTGTTGGTGTTATTTGCTGTTGCTTTGTTTGCTTTGATTTTGCTTTTTGTTATGTGTGTACATTTTCTTTGGGTCCTTTTCATTTGTTTGTTTTGTGCTATACTGATGTACTAGTGTTTGGTATATTTCTTATAATTTGATCTCATTTTATTAATCACTAGAAGCCTGTTTGTTTTAGAATGAGAGATAGAAATGAAGTGGATCTAGATAGAAGGACAAATGAGGGAAACAAGGAGGAGTAGAGAAAGGGGTAACTATAATCTGGGAATATATGAAAAACTCTATTTAATAAAGGGAAGAAAATGTTGCGGTATAAGTGTTTATGTGTGTGTACACTTATGCGTGCTTATGTATTTATATATAATTTTCTGTTATTTTATCAGTTCTTTTCCTCTGAAGTACCAAGAAAAATAAATGTTCATTTTATATTCAAATATGGGAAAAACTTGAAATGTAACTTTCCTCACAGCCTCCTTTATCTGTTTGTTTCTAAGACTGTAGATGATAGGGTTTAAGAATGGTGGAACCATAGTATAAAATACAGAAATAATCATTTCCTGAACTACTTCAAAGGATTCTACTGGAGGTCTTAGATACACATAGGCAGCAGTACTAAGAAAGACAGACACCACAACAATGTGAGGGACACAGGTGGAAAAGGCTTTTCCTCTCTCTCTCTTGATGGGAATCTTCAATACAGTTGATAATATGCGAACATATGATACAGCAATAAAGACAAAGCAGCTACCACTGAGTCCAATGTCAGACAGAAGTATTAAGAGTTTGTTGTTAAAGGTGTCAGAGCAAGAAAGCTTTAGCAAAGCAGGCAGATCACAGAAGAACTGTGGGACTACATTAGAGTGACAGAAGGACAGCTGAAAAGTTTTGAAAGTGTGCACACTTGCAAGGATAAAAGAGCTAAGTAGGGAAGCCAGTGTCATCTGAACACAGAACTGGTGGTTCATGATCACAGGGTAGAGAAGAGGCTTGCAGATGGCCACATAGCGGTCCTGGGCCATGATGGTGAGAAACAGAATCTCTACACATGCACAAAATAAGAACAAAAAGATCTGTACTGCACATCCAGCCACAGAAATATTACTGTGGCCAGTGAGAGAGTTAACACAGGTACTGGGGACAGTGATGGAAATGTAGCACATGTCTAAGATGGACAGATTCCTGAGGAAGAAGTACATGGGTGTGTTCAGGGTGTGGTCAACCGTAGTAACAATGATGATGATAAGATTCCCTAGCAAGCTGCCCAGGTACACCAGCAGGAACAGCACACTGAGTAGGATCCTGAGCTCCCAAGTCTCAGCAAAAACCTCCAGGAAGAACTCAGTCACTATGGTGGAATTGACCATAGTTCCAAAATGAAAGTTTTCTGAAAAAAAAAAAAAAATGTGGGACAGAGAATGACTTAAAATAATTGAAAGATTACTAGCATTTACTTAAAACTATTTGTTTTTTAAAATTGGCTGTGTGTGTGTAATATAAATCATGTTTTTTTGGTTTGCATATCATTTTTAAACATGCCTAGTTTTTAATAAACATATTAGTGCCTGTCTATCTAATTTTATGGTATGATGATAAGCACGTATAGTTATTTTTCATAATAATTGTCTTATAAGCCTATTATCTTAATAACTATTAAGTTGATTAATATGTGATATTTTCCTTTCTCAGATAAACTATATGTATCAATTAAAAACACCAAAGATATTTAAGATGTGGAAAGTATTTTTAAAATTGTGGTTGTATATTTATATTCAATATTTATTTGCATATGATATACAGTTATGTTCTATGTTTATTTCATATATACATTAATATGTATATATGTAATGAGTGATGAGGAAAACATAGAGTGACAGTGAGAGACATGGACATAATGGAAATGATTGGAAAAGAGAGAAAGATGAACATGGAAGAAGGTGGAGTTGAAAAGAATATCAATTTTTGGAATACCTGAAGCCTTCATAAGAGGTCATTTGCGTGGAAACTCAGGCACAGTTTAACATAACATGCTTGAGGCATACTTTTTCTTCTTGGGGAAGCAACTGTTTCCCGAAAGTCACAATTCCTTAGATATCTTAATCTCAATTCCTTAAAACCAACTCTTTGGTTTATAAACATATTATATATGTCAGACCACATGCTCCCAGTAGAGATCACATACTCTCATATTCCTTGAATAAAGCCCAACAAACAAATGTCAGTCCTAATATTTATAGTAATATAGGGGTGTTAATATGCAGAATTGTAAGTGTGTGAAATTAAAGGTAAGCACTATCAGCATTTAGTAAGATAATGTAACAAGTTTTCTCAAATCCTCATGGAAGCTACTAAAGATAATACCAAAATAGAAAACACTAATTTGAAACAAAATAGTCTAGAAATGTTGAACAAAGCAGCCATTAAATAGACAACAAGCAAGTAAAGAAGTGATGGTAAGTGGTAAAGTAGCCACAGTTAGATTTTCTTCTTTCTTGAGTCAGATGTATCAAATGTCTTATTGTGGAAGCTTCAAAATTCTAAGAGCATGAAATGAAGAAAAGCTAAAGAAAATATCACTTAGTGACATTAGTTAGTAAGCATTACCTACATATAATGCTTCTTTGAAAAAATATATTTAATTGCAAAGATGACATTAAACTGTTATATCAAGTTGCAGAGAGAAAACCATATTCATCCAAATATATTAGTATGGAATCCACTTTATAGTTCAGTATATCTGTATTATATTTGACAGATATTCTTTAAGAGCCCTGAACCAGAGTTAAGTGAGCATTAAAATTAAATATAAACCATAATTAATGTGTATGACATGTAACAAATTTCTGACTGAATTTTCAATTTCTTTAAAAAAAATAATTGGTAATCAGATAAGAAAACAGCATCCATTGAGGGTTTTTTTTTGTTTGTTTGCTTGGTTGGTTGGTTGGTTTTTTTGTTTTGTTTTTGTTTTTGGTTTTTCTTTTGTTTTTGTTTTTTATTTGGCTATAGTAGAGTGCAGAAAAAGGAAGGTTAGTCACTGATAAAGGTCAAGGATAGGAATATCAGAAAAAATTATACACAATTTGTGTGTGTGTGTGTTTGGGGAAGTAAAGGATAGTATTCTGTTAAATGTGACAGGTGAGTGAGCCCCAAGAATTTTACAAGGTACCTCTTATGTGCATATTGAAAATTTATCCAGAGATTTAAAAATTCTTACTATTTACATATTTTAAATATAAAAACAATGTTGAAGTTAAAACACAATGTACTATATAGAAAAAATGCACAAAGTTGTATTGCACGAGGTCTTTTCAAGGTTGTATGACCTCAACATCTACAAGAAAACAATTCTACTGCAGCTGAGGTGTTTGTTCAATAGAAACTTGAGTAGGTTCACTAGATGATTCTGTTTTGGACATCTCACATGATTGCTACAAACAGTACTGAACTTATGTTAAAATGCTATAATTTGAGCCAAAGATCATTATGAAATAAAAAGGCACTGAAAGGGACCAATTACAATTACAGACATCTATGCTTTTAGCTTCAGAGTATCTCAATATAAAACCAAACTGACAAATTTTAAATAAATACAATAGAAAAATTAAAAAGATTTTAGTACTCAGCCTTCAATTTTCTTATTGAAAATCAATTTTCAAAATCAAAGGAGAGAACATCATGTACCAAATGGATCTATAAATATATGGAAAATTTACCTCAAAAGTATCAATAGAAGTGTGTACTAAGTATTCGCCAGCAATAAGATTATCAGGTCTTTCAGTTAATATAACTAATGGGCATATTTGTGCCAACCAAAATTTGTCAGAAGCACTGATAGTCCTGAAGAATAGTATATGGAGTGAAGCAATGAGTACACATCACATGTATGTCTTAATATGTTAAAGAACAAAACAAATAGCCCCAAATTCCTTTTTTTCCAACTTCAAAATGAACTAGAATTCAATGATAAAAGGAAAAAATCATGAATACCTACAAATTGTATCTTTAAAATATATTAAAGAAGAAATCAAAGAAAACTTTAAAAATATATCAACCCACCTATCTCAAAAGTTTTAATCCAAAATGGTTCCTGTCTAAAGGTAATGTAAAAACAAAGGGTGGAGCAGAGACTGAAGGGAAGACCATCCAGAGACTGTTCCACCTAGGGATCCATCCCATCTGCAGACATCAAACCCAGACACTATTGCTGAAGTCAAGAAATGCTTGCTGACAGAGCCTCTTCCAGAGTATGTTCAATACAGAGGCAGATGCTCACAGCCAACCATAGGACTTAGCACTGGGACCCCAAAGGGAGAGTTAGGGGAAGGACTGAAGGAGCTGTAGGGGACTGTAACCCCATAGGAAGAACAACTATATCAACTAGACAGACCCCTCAGAGCTTCCAGCGATTAAACCACCAACCAAAGAGTACCTATGGAGGAATTCATGGCTTCAGCTTCATATGTAACAGAGTATTGCCTTATCTGGCATCAGTGCAAGGGAGGGCCCTTGGTCCTGTGGAGGCTCAATGTCCCAGCATAGGGAGATGCTAGGGTGGTGAGGCTGAAATGGATGGGTGGGTGGGTTGGGGAGCACCCTCATAGAGGCAGTGGGGAGGAAGAATGGGATAGGAGGCTTGCAGAGGAAAAACCGGGAAGGGGGACAACATTTGGAATGTAAATAATTAAAATAAGCAATAAAAAGATAATCTCTATTAAAAATAAGTATCAAGTCAATAGGGTACAGTATGACAATTATTGTAGTCTGCAAATAACTGTTCATAAAGATTAATATTCATAAAGATTAATATTATTAATATTAATTTCAGAAGAAAATAGTAAACATTTTGAAGAAAGCTTTTTATATCAAGAAATGAAAAGCAAAATCACATATTAAACCCCAAATTAGCAAGATATGAAAAACTGTTAGAGAAGAAATACAAGATGGAGTTTAGAAAAAAATTGTAGAACCAATAAACTAATATAAAATAATTGAAAAGGTGTCATGTGAATAAAATTATAAAAAGGGATATTAAAATGACATCACAGAGACAGGGCAGTGTGTTACTCTAAAGGATGAGTCTCCTCATTAGTTACCCTGTACAAAGAAGTCAGTCCTGAGACCAGATACACAGAAACAAAGAGCAAACAAAATAAGTGGGCTCTTCATTTATTTATATTTATAATTTATAAATAATTCATAAATAATAAACATGTATTTATAAAATGTGCATATTTATATATGTGACAAAAATAATCAAAGAAAAAGAGGACATCATTTTGGCAGTACAGTAATATGCTATGGGAGGGAGGAAGAACTCATGGAAGTAGCAAGAGGGAGAAAAAGAAAAGGAGTAATGGTGTAATAATATTTTAATTAAAATTAATTGGAAGAATAAACAAAATTGAAGCCACAGAAATGAAAGGAACTAATTTCAAGGAAAAAAAATATGTAAAATTAAGGCACTTGCATTACCTCATTGGGCTCCTGTTTGGTTTGTGGTTGTTGATTATTTGCTTATTTTTATTTTTGTTTCCAGATTATACTTACATTTCGCCCTTACCTTTTTCTCTCCATGTCCTCGCATATGTGCCTCCTTTCTCTTATTCGAATCCATGACCTCTTTTTTCAAGTTGTTATTGTATGCTTAAGTATTTATGTATATACAAAATACTCCTGAATAACCTTGTTAATTCTGTATATTTCTAGGCACTACTTTTAAGGGATGAACGTTTGGTACTAAGCAACTAATTTAAAACTTCTACTAAGTCCTTTAAAAACTAGTAAGCATTAATTGAATTTAAATATTATAGCTTATGTTTTTCAATATTAAATATCCATTTTAACGATAAGGGGTAAGGGCATAACATCTGAATTGTGCATAAAATATCCAATAAAGAAGAAGAAAAAGAAAGACTATTAACTTAAGAAAAAATTTAAAAAATTAAAAATCAAACAAACAAAAAAATAAGCTGGTGCTATTGTACTTCCTGTCAAATATGTAAATAAGTTTATTGCATTCTGAGGTATTGAATGTGTATCCCAAAGCTGAATATTCATGTCTGGACTTTTTAAGACTGGTATACAAATACACATTCATTTAATATCCTTTCTTTTGTCAAACAATTAAAATACTTAAAAACATTTAAGAGTCCTGAGTTAATATCATTTGTATCAAGAAAAACTGATTACACAAGACACATATCCCTTTTTGGATAAACACGCGAAGGTCATTATAAAACCAGAGGAAAGAGTCCTATGGGAGGCATATAATATGCTATCATTTCCTAAAATGAAATAGAGACACCTTAATAACCAGAAAATTTTCTATCTCTAATTGTAATTTTTACAATTCTGTGAGAGATGAACACAGGATTTAACCCATTTTTAAGGCTGATCATTTAATGGTTATGAATGATAAATTTATTTAATCTTTATAAATGGTTTTATGAATATACCTCATTTTGTTATTTTAATTTTAAACTATTAAAAGATTTTAGTTAAAAATATCTATCTGGGTTCCCTGAGGGACAAACCTGACTGCATAGGGGTTGATGTCAAAAGTATCCCCTCTCCAGGAAAAAGACATCGGGATGGGTATGGCCCTCATGCCTCACTGGACAACGACAGGAGGACCGGAGCCATTACAAGGTCCCCTTCAATAATTGGAGGTCAGGCCTCTATCCCCGCCTTCACAAGAATAGAATCGCCAAGGCCCTTCTATACTTAGAGAAGGGAGGAGATGTCAGGAGCAGCCCTGCATATAAACTAAAGGCCTAAAATCAGCCATAGGCCTAAAGTCAGCAATAGGCCTGACATACATACATGCTAACACAAAGTCTTGGGTCTCTGTGGAAAAACACTGAAATAGAAGGCTATAAGCTATTGTAAACAGGCAGCTTCTGTGGAAATTTACCAGACCGAGTAGTCACAGGTCTTTTTTTTTTTTTTTTTTTGGTTTTTCGAGACAGGGTTTCTCTGTGTAGCCCTGGCTGTCCTGGAACTTGCTCTGTAGACCAGGCTGGCCTCGAACTCAGAAATCCGCCTGTCTCTGCCTCCCAAGTGCTGGGATTAAAGGTGTGTGCCACCACCGCCCAGCTGTCATAGGTCTTATAAATAGGCAGCCTCAGTGGACAGTACCAACTTAGATAAGGACAAGTGAATCATAGGCAGAGCCATAGTGACCTGTCTCCTGAACCTACACTCAGCTGATACCCTGTTCTGAAAGGTATCTGTACTCCCCCTGAACACCTATGCTCTGGTGCCATTCCCTTCACCACATCCTGCCTTTTTGTGTTTATAACCTCTGTGTAAATAAGTAACTTACGATGTGATTTAAATAACTAAATAAAAAAAAAAGATTTTATGTCTTTGTTTTCTGTTGAAAGCATGTAATGTTGAACTGGATTTACAAAGTCAAGTTTAACAAGGATGATTATTCTATTTACCAGGTAAGTCTTTTTTTAGAATTATTCCATATTCTTGATATATGAAGCATAATTTATCTCTTTAAAAATGAACTATATATAATATCAATATATTAAAAATATAGTTCCAGTAAAATGAAAACATCAAAACACACCAAGGGAAGTCTTCAATATTCAGTCACAGAAAATTCATTACAAACACTAGTAAAGAAATAGATAAGGAGTAGCTCATGCATTATGCAGAACTGAATTCAGATTCCAGCACCAGCATGGTGTTTAACAGCTGTCAATAACCCGAGCTCTAGGAGATCCAACACTCTCTTCTACCCTTCTCTGAAAACACTTTATTCAGGTGGTATGCACATGTCCATGCAGTGAAAACATCCATACACATCTATTTATGAATAAATAAGCATATATATACTGAGATGTAACATCAATTAATAAAGTAGATAAAAATATTTGAACAAGAGGAGAGGGGTTTGGGAGGAAATGGAGAAAGGAAAAAAAGAGAGAAATAATATAATTATATTATAGTTTCAGTAAACCAATTAAAAAATAACTCTTTTAAAATGTTTTCAAGAGTTTGGAAAATCTTTTTCACTAGATACATAAGCATCTCCTATATATGCAAGACATGCACAAAATATTACTATTATTAAATATAGAATAAATGTAAAATATAATATCAATATATTATGTTATATAATGTGTTATAATCCTTATATGTTTTTCTCAAATTTGCTTACATAGAGCTGTGCACATATTTTAAATATTGAACACAGGAAAAGATGTTGAAAGTACAATGTATTAGTTAGGTGGCATTGAAACACAATGATCAGGTTTTTTTTTTTTTTTATGTATGACAGTTTAGTCTAGCAACTTAAAGATGTTGCTGTCACACTTGAAATGAATCTTCTATAAAATAGCAAGATTTTTCTGTGATTATTTTTCTCTTCGAGTAATGGGTGCTCCAAAACACATTTTCTTAATGAAATTACTGACTGTTTCTCAGGTGAAAACCATGAAGTTTTTCTCAAACATTCAGTACTTGCAACTGGAATTCCTTTTCCTTCCTAAACCTTTCAAACTGATTAAAGCAAGGAATTGCTGGGAAATTCCACTATAAACAAGACTGGAAGGTTAGGGTAACATTCATGATCACAGAACACTTACCACAGCATTGTTCATCATTCAAAAATGAAATTGAATTTAAAAAGAATATGAGAATGAAGCCCACTAGATCAAACACTTACAGATGTTCACTTTATAATGATGAAAAATACAAGTCTTGTCTGTAAAAATTTACTGGTCTTGTTCTCTTTTATCTTGAACCTGGAAATCCTCCTGAGTACAAAGACACTGAGAACACAGCCATTAATTGGACACAGTTCCTGTAGGGAATTTAGGTAGGTGATCATTTCCAGAGAACTGGTAAAAACAGGCCTAATTAAAATTCAGGAATAAACACAGGCTACAGTAACAGAAAACGTGTCACTTGAAAGTGTTGGGATGATGATGGAGATAATGAAACCCTGCTGGAAGCACAGGGATAATCTCCATCATCTCAAGTATGTGTCTGCACCTGCAGGGAGCTCAGGACAATAGCCTGTGTGGTTTGAACATCTCACACCAAGCAGATAGTCAATCTCTCTCCCCCTCCCACTGACCCACCCCAGTCCTTTTCAGAATGATATGCTAAGCTATAAGAGACACTCAAGGAACACAATGACAATCATGGTCTTTAGAACCACCTCCTCTCCCATTAAATTTGATTCCTAAGCACTGAAAAAAGGATTGTTAACTATTATAACAGGGAGATCAGTAGCAACATGTGGTATCTAAACTTGCATTCAAATTCAAATTGACATTTTTGAGTTTCATATACTTGTAAAAGGTATGTTTAAGTCTTTCAATTTCTTTTCTGAGTTTTAAGAGACTTAAAAAAATATGTCAAAAGGAAAATTATGTCCAATGGTTGGCTGCAAGCATCTGCTTCTGTATTTGTCAGGCTCTGGCAGAGCCTCTCATGAGACCCCTATATCAGGCTTCTGTCAGCATGTATTTCTTGTCATTCACAATAATGTCTGGGTGGTGACTGTATATGGGATGGATCCCCAGGTGGGACAGTCTTTGCATAGTCTTTCCTTCAGTCTCTGCTTCACAGTTTGTCTCCTTGTTTGCTCCTATGAGTCTTTAGTTTTCCCTTCTAAGAAGAAATGAAGCACTCACACTTTGGTCTTCCTTATTGTTGAACTTCATGTGGTCTGTAACTTGCACTCGGGCATTCCAAGCTTTTGGACTAATATCCACTTATCAGTGAGAACATGTCATGTGTATTATTTTGTGATTGGGTTACCTCACTCAAGATGATATTTTCTAGTTCCATCCTTTTACCTAAGAATTTCATGAATTGGCCAGCGGTGGTGCACCACTGCCATCGCTGCACTCTGGAGTCTGAGGCAGCCATCTCTCCCGAGTTCGAATCCCGCCTGTGCTTGCCACAAGGAAATAAGGGGAAAAAAAAAGAATTTCATGAATTTATTGTTTTTAATAGCCGAATCATATTCCACTGTGTAAATGTACCACATTTTCTGTATCCATTCCTCTGTTGAAGGACATCTGGATTCTTTCCAGCTTCTGGCTATTACAATAAGGTTGCTATGAACATCGTGGAGCATGTGCCCATGTTATATGTTGGAGAATCTTTTGGGTGTATGCCCAGGAGTGGTATAGCTCAGTCCTCATATAGTACTATGTCCAATTTTCTGAGGAATCACCAGACTGTTTTCCACAGTGGTTGTACCAGTTTGCAATCCCACCAACAATGGAGGAGTGTTCTTCTTTCTCTACATCCTTGCCAGCATCTGCTGTCACGTGAGGTTTGAGCTTAGCCATTCTGAGTAATCTGAGGTGAAATCTCAGAGTTGTTTTGATTTGCATTCCCCTGATGACTGAGTATATTGAACATTTCTTTAGGTGCTCTCAGTCATTCTGTATTCCTCAGTTGAGAATTCTTTGTTTAGCTATATATCTTATTTTTAATATTAATTATTAAATTTTAATATAAATTATTAAATATTAACATTTGATTCTCTGGAGTCTAACTTCTTGAGTTCTTTGTATATATTGGATATTAGCCTTCTATCAGTTGTAGGATTAGTAAAGATACTTTCCCAATCTTTTGGTTACCAGTTTGTCCCTTTGATTGTGTCTTTTGCCTTACAGAAGCTTTGCAATTTTATGAGGTTTCAGAGCACTGGTCTCCAATGGAGGAGTTAGAGAAAGAACTGAAGGGGCTAAAGGCGTTTGCTACGCAATAGGAAGAACAATAATATCAACCAACCAGACCCCCCAGAGCTCCCAGGCATTAAACCACCAACCAAGGAGTACACATGGAGGGACCCATGGCACCAGCTTCACATGTAGCAGAGGATGACCTTGTTGGGCATTAATGGGAGTAGAGGCCCTTGGTCCTGTGTATGCTCAATGCCCCTGTGTAGGGAATTTGAGGCTGGGGAGGCATGAGTGTGTGGGTGGGTGGGGGAACAAGGTCATAGAAGCAGGCGGAGGGGAGTTTGATAGGGTGTTTCTGGGAGGGACCTGGAAAGGAGATAACATTTGAAATGTAAAAAAAGAAAATATTCAATAAAAAAAGAGTAGTTTTAGAAACTACAATCCTTACATGAAAGAGAAAAAAATAAACCATAAATAATGGATCATACTCAAATATTTTTTAAAATTACAAAATATTTAGCAATGCTATGACTCCCTATCTATAAAATCTGAAGAAGTAGGAATATTAGATTTGATATCCTCATTTATGCATGAATATTAGAAGTTGAAGTAAGTCTCACACCACTATTTGAATCTGAAGTACAGAGTCTGAACAACTAAGAAAAAACACATACTTTGCAGAGTTTTAGTAGGAAAGATGCCAGAAAATAAAACCCTTCTTACCAAAGCTTATACATTATACAGATTCTGATTTAATCAAAATGAGGATAATGGCACTAAGAATGCTACCATAAGATTCCCTGCTCTAAACAACCATCTAGCAAATATTCTTTCAGGTTCTTTTTTTTTTTTTCTAAGATGTATTTATTTATTTTATGTATATGAGTACACCACACCCAAGAGAGCATCAGACCCCATTACAGAAACACCATGTGGTTGCTGGGAATTGGACTCAGGACCTTTGGAAGAGCAGTCAGTGGTCTTAACCACTGAGCCATCTCTCCAGCCCTTCTTTCAGGTTCTAAGACACACAGAGGCCACTTTTTTCTGTGATAGTTGAGGCCATATTATATCTCCAATTGGCAGAGTAATGCCACTATAAGACTGTGAAAGGACAGCATGGTTTCTGGTTGAGCACTGGCTAGAAATCTCCAGAGACCCAAGGTGATCCCCCAGATTCCAGACTCCTGACACTAGGCAGAAGATCTCCATAGAGTGGTGTCCTCTAGACACATAGGACAAAGCCCTCACTAGCCCCTCCACAGGTAGAGGGCGTGACTACAGGCCACAGAGCCTCAAGACAGATCTCCATGTTAATGAGATACCTAAAGGCCAGAGGGCGTAGCCAATTAAACAGTCCTTCCCAGACCTCCAGCAAAAGATGTTTAACCTCAGGACCACCATTTTCCACCATGACAATAAATATCTTAAGACCATAACCTAGTTTTCATCTTTGGGACCCGCCATGGGGAACAGTAGAGAAGATTTTCAAATACAAAGCCACTATTTAATCTCCCACTGACCAACTCTCTACCTTCTCAGCCACGGAGACCCAGCAATCCAAGCAAGCAAGCCAAGACAGCCATGACTCAGCCTAGCAAGTTGCTGCTACCAAGAATTTCATCCCTGTGAGATGTAGCTAGACCTCATCCTTCCCCGTCTCCTCTTCAGCTGAGGGCCAACCTAGATGTCCGCCCCCACTTTGGTGGGCGATTCCACAGCCTCCCAGCTGCACCTGAGATCCTAAAGGCCTGAGAACCAACTGGTTCTGGCCTTCTTTTGGCCCAGGGACCACCAACCCAAGAGCTCTGGCTCCACATGGGACCTCAGACTGTGTTCTGCTCCAAGAAGAGTCCCAGGGATTCACATAGCCCTACATCTGCCCAGTGAAGACATGGAGTGAACATAGTCAAATTCCCCCACCTCTGCCTCTCTGAGCTGAGGCCCTAGCCTCTTGGGGGACAGATGCAGATCCCACACTACAACCTAACAGGCCACTATATCAACCACTTGAGGCTGACATTGCTAGCATGTAAAAATGTCAGTTTTGGACAATGGAAGATTACACCAAGGTTCAAGAAAGTCAACAAATTCAAGCAATGAGTGTCAGGATTGCATTCTTTCTTGGTGGCCCTGGGAGGACTAAGCAAAAAGCTTTGAAGATAAAGCAAAAGTTACAGTGGAGACTCTAGGACACTGGACATGTCATCACCATGAGATATACACCTAGGAAACCTCTAGGTACAGTGTGAAGCCAGCCCAGAGAGGCCATCTTTGCTGTAAGTAGCCGATATGGAACAGTGGAAATACCCAAGCCTCATGAACTTAAAAAGTGCCATTGAAATGCTTCAGATATAGAAATATAGTTGAAAGCTAAGATATTTGTCCTCTTGTTGTCTTGAATTTTCTTTGGTCTCCTCTTTCAATGTATCCATTCTATTTCTCCTTTTGTAATGGGAATGGTTAATCTGAATTACAGTGTATAGGAAATAAATGAATAAACAGGTATTCATATTTAAAGGTGTTTTGAGATTCAAAAGAAACATTACTGACTTTGGAAAATGTTATAATTATTGAAATTGGAGAAACCTTTTAGATGTGCCTAATGTATTTTGTATTGAGATTAACATTGTAACCATACTGCAATCCTTATCCCATAAAGCCATAAAGCTACAAGCTAAATGCCCTCTCCCAAATCAAAGGATACAGTTGGACTATGTCTCAGATTGTCAATAAATATTCTCAAGGTGTAGAAACAAATCAACCACTCAGAAGAGACATGACAAGCAGTACTTATAATTGTTTAAGTAATCCACTCAGTCACCCAAATCCAGATTAAACAATACCCAAAGATCTTGGAAACAAAACTGCAAATTTCAGTCCATATTACCAGTTTTTGACAGATAGGCATCTTAGTGCCATAACAATCACCCAGCCATAAACCTCTCCTGTGTATAAAGAAACTTAGAACTTAGATTGCTGTGAATATGATTCTCCAAATAAACCATGTATAGACTGTCTTGATCCTAAGCTACACATTTTACAGTCTACCTTTGCAGAGGTGAGTCAACCCATTTTTGCTTTTAAATGGACAAACACAGAAGCCATATAGAAGGCAACTTACTTGGATCACAATGGCCAAAATACTTTAAAATCCTACAACTCTGTTTAATGAAACACTACATTCTGACCTCTTGACCTTACATCATAGATTTCCCAGAACCACACTATTATAAAACATAAATGATCCCCACCTAATCTCTAAAACTAAAAATAAATTTTATATATGGCCATTAAAGGAACTTTGAAAGAGTTACAGAGTGTTGGCAACCACAGTGAGCTAAGTCTGATTTTATACATCAGAGGATATAGATTTTGGCTACAATATGAGGGGAGAAAAAAGGAGCCTTTCCCAGAGTAGGATTTCTGCTGTCCATCATAAATCAATACAAAGGACTGAGAATTGACTATTCCTGCCTCTGAATACCAAGTTTTACAGGAATAGCAAAGCCTCTCTCTACACACTAGGTCAAAAAGTACATATATCTTCTAATCTGGACTGGGAATAAACAAAGCACATTTGAGGCTTGAAAAACAGTTCTGATTTTGGTTACTGTTCTAGTACTTCCAGATATTTAAAAACCTTTCCACATATTTTCCATAAAAAATACAGCATTACAAAAGAAGTTATGACTCAAACTTTAGGGTCATGAAAATGCCCTGTAACATATCTGTCCACAAAACAGAATTCCAGAAAACAAAAAAGCTATGATGCCATAATATGCCAGTCTAATGCTGGCATGATCCAGTACCAGACCCTACTCCTGGACTACCCAATAGTGTGGTTTTAGAAACTCACTGCCATCAAGACTGGTAACCCCTTCCCTGGTGATGATTCACACTTGCTCATCCATGTCATCAAGAGGTGAAAAGATGAGACCAGGTAGGTAGATCTGCATTAGTTACTTTAACTGAAAGAACTTGGGCTGCAGACAGGTACCTAACAATGGAAAATAATTGGTTGATCTTATCAAGGTTTTTAGATTGGGAAGAGGTCAATGACCATTTACATGGATAGGCTTTTACTACTCAGTGTTCCAAATTATGGTTTACTAAAAAATAGAACTTCTTACCATAGAGGGGGAAAAACATAATTTTGGTCTTCTAGGTTGTTTGGCTTCCTATAAATTCTATCCTCCATTGCCCAGAATAATAAAAAAATGATCCCTTGCTGCGTGTAACTGAGCTGTTGACCTGGTTATTGGTCAAATGGACCTAAGGCCAGTGGTGCCTATTGATACTATTATGGTATACCATGATTTGATGTTGGTGGAGTAAATGGAAAGCACAAGCCCATGGGTTGATGGACAACACTAAAGACTAAGGTCATTATCCAAAAAACAATTTGTATGACTCTTGTAATTGACCTACTCAACTGGGATCTAACAAATGTTCTGAGTTGCTCAGAACAAGATATATCATAACTGGATTGGACAGCCTGACATGACATGCCTCAGTCAGATGCCAGGTTTGTGAACAAGTGAATCCAAAACAGAGAGCCCTTACCTGGTAAGAGTTTGAGTGAAAGGTCAACACCACAGAAACCTCACAAAAAATGACTTCACTGAGATTCAACTTGCTGGGGAAGGATAAGATATTTGCTAGTTTTTATAGACACATTTTCCAAACGGGTAGAAGCATTTCCCATGCGGACAGAAACTACTCAAATAGTAGTTGAAAAGCTTCTCAGGAACTGGTCTCTTTATTTAAACTCTCTGTAGCAGTAGGGCTCAACAATGACCTGGCTTTCATAGCCCAAACCTCTCGGTTAATAGCTAATGGTTTAGGCATTGATCAAAAACCTCATTGTGAATGCAATCCTCGGAATTCTAGACAAAGCAAAACTCTTATTAAAGAGTCTAGTAAATGGTAGATAAACCTTCTTCCTTTGCTTTGCTTTTGACCTCCTGCTACCCTATACAGAGAAGGATTTAGTCCTTATAAATTTATGTTCAGAAAATCTTCTCCATATCTTGGTCATCTTAGAGGCATATAGTTGGGAAAACTTCCTAACCATTCCTTTCTGAGGTCAATTCAGGTCCTCTATTCCTGTATAAAGGCTATTCCTTAAACTATAAGAGACACAGTCAAATCATATGTCCACCACCAGTTTACCTGTCCAAGCCCAGTGATAATATCTGGATCAAGTTGTTAAACAAAGGGACACTAGAATCAATTTTCAATGGACACTTCTATGGCCATAATCATAGCTGACATTACACCATAGATTCACGACACCCTGATCAAGGGAACAGAAGGCATGGATGGCAGTGCCAAATTGACTATTCTCCAGACTATGGAGCCATAAAAATTAAAGTATTATTAGGTGTGATCCATTCTATTTCCTGTACCTCTGCTTCTCCTTCTTCTTGTGTTTTTACCTATGGATGTGAGTATAGAAAGAGTTATGATCACACCCAGAACCACAATCCTAGAACACATATGGGAAAGATGGTAGATAGCATGATACAGACTTGCAACCCATATTCCATCTTGAATTTTAACCATCACCAGCCACAAATTGTCCCAGATTGTTGGGTTATGCTTAGAGTCCTGGTTCCCATTATATATTGGGATAAGAACTAACTAGACTGTTAACCTAGTGATTGACAAAATTTATTGTGACTAAGAGCATCCCAAATTAACATTATAGAAGACTGACATGGTGCTAAAAATTGTTTACTATCCAAAACCTTTATCTTAGGCACATCACTTATTCCAATGCCTGATATGTTGTCTTGTGGTTTAAGTCATCTGGGTAATCGGAGTTATTACAGGGCCCCTGAGATTATATGTATTAATTAATGATTTGACAAAATGTGGCTCTCTTGATGTTTTCTAAATGTAGATATCACTTTTATGTGTCTAAGTACATATTCTGCCCAGGTAAAACTATGTACTAAAAAAAGAAAAATACATTTTTATGTAAACCTAGACTATAAAAGGTCGGGGGGAGAACCAACCCTTTTCATCTTACTCCTGGTTGGATCAGTCATTGCCATTTCAATAGTCATGAATATATCACCTTTTCTCATAGGAGATGAAATTTTAAGAAATTAAGTAGTCAGGATGTTCAGGACCTAGAAGCATAAAAAAATTCATTTTCAAACTTTTAAGTTATGGCTAAGCAATAGTACGATATAGAGTTCTTTGGGTATATGTCCAAGAATGCTATAATGAATTTGAGGTAGATTTATTCCCAATTTCCTGAGGAACCACTAGACTGATTTTTTCCATTATGACTGTACAAGTTTTCATCCCACCTACAATGATGAATGAGTATTCCTCTTTCCCCAATGTGTGTTAGTGTGACCTAGCATTTGTTTTATTCAACTTAGCTATTCTGATTTGTAAAGATAAAATCTCCAGAGACATATTTTGTTATAAATAGGGCAGAAGATTATAGCCCAATTTAAATTAATAACATTTTCTCAAATTGATGAGAAATGGACAAGTACCTGCTACACCCACAAACAAACAAACAAAAAAATAGGGAACTATATTGTAAACAACTGTCCAAAGCTTAGGGTGTGCAGAGAATGAGAAAATCCATAAGAAACAGATGAGGTTTCCAACTCCACATTGCCTATCTCAGCAAGTCAGAAACATTTCAAGTAATGGCATATACTTTTCCAGGAAGTGTTTAAGTAGAAATGCATCTAAGGAGGAGAATAATCTTGACAAGTGTCAAATGGGCACGCCCCCAAATTGATTGTTTGTTGTTTTTTTTCTCATTTGGAGGAGTTCACCAGTATTTACTTAGGGTTAAGGATGAAATTATTGTTATTTAACTTAAATTTCTTTCTTCTTTTTATCTATTTCTTTCTTTCTTTCTTTCTTTCTTTCTTTCTTTCTTTCTTTCTTTCTTTCTTTCTTTCTTTCTTTCTTTCTATCTTTCCTACACTAATTGACCTGCTAGTTCAAGGTGTGCTTGATTTTTATATCTAAAAAGTCAATCCTTTCTCTACTAGTAACTAGGCAGATGCAGTGAATAAAAGAATTTGCTTTGAAATTTTACAATATCAATTTACAAGAACCTTTGTAGAGAGATTACTGAAGGCTAGCACTACAATGTCACGGGTTCATGCAAATTCTTTGAAATATGATTCTAATTTTTGTTTTTTTTTTTAAATAATATTTGAAGATTTAGGAATGTTTACTTAAATAAATCTTTCTTTGCTTTTTCTATGTAAGAATGTAGGAGACTACTTTATGAACATGATCATTATCTGAGGCAGGTAGAGAGATGTGACATTGGTGATCAGGGTCAGTGCATTGGTAGTTTATGGGGGAGGGGTAGATTAGAAGGGCTCAAGAGGTCTTGCTGATAGTAGGCAATGGAGGCTGCGGCTTATTGCAACCAGTGGTGAGAGAGATCTCTGAGCAGGCTTTCCTCTAAGGAAACAAAGCGTGATTCATTGGGTTTGGAACTCCATGTGTGCAGTGAGAAATTTAATTAACTTTAGGGGCTAAGGGGAAAAGAAAGGAAAAAAATTCATACACAAACACACACACACACACAGACACACACTGTAATACACATACACAAACACATACACAATGAATGGATGAGACAAAGCAGACTTCAATAACCTCACACATACAAATACATATATATGTGCATACATTCATTCATACATACACTCACACATTGAATAGATGGAGCCAAGCTCCAAAAAGCAGGCTACAAGTATTTCATATATACACATGTAGACACATATGCATATATACACATATACATATATACACATGTACACATATACACACAATTAATGTATAAAATAAGGTCCAACACAGTATTTTTTCCATAGCTTAATATCCCAGCAAAATACTTCAAGCAATGTAAACTTATAATGTAATTATATGTTATTTTGCTTCTATTGAATGACTATGGGAAAACAGTATGTTTCCTAATACCTTCACATGAAAAAACATGATGTAGTACAGGTAAAGAAAATAAATTATTCCATGTTAATATCTTGTCTATTTCTATGTATTGTACTGCTAAATTCTATACCAGACGATTTAGTCCTGTGTGTTTACAAGCTTTTGTTATGGCAAGAACCTTATTCCTTGGTTAAAACTATTTGTTAAATAAAATTGTCTACAGTCAATTACTGGACGGATTAGTGGGTTAGGAGTGACCTGGTTGCAAGAAAAGAGGAAGGAAGAAGAAGTAGAAGGAGGAAGAAGCTGTCATGAGGAGAGAGAAACCATGGCCAGGAAAAACACCAAGTATCAGGTACACCACTGAGAAGGTAGCCTGGCCTGCAGTTAGGAGAGTAGATTGTAAGTGACCCCCAGTAATTGTCAAGGCCAAATAAAATAAACATATTCTATGTCTCTATTTGTAAACTTGTAAGGGAAAAACATAAATTATTCGTACTACAGTTCCCAAGAACCCATGTATACTCATAACTAAGCAACATGTCATAGATTAACAAAATGTGAGCCAGCAACATAGATTTCTCAGCCAGTTTCTCTTACTGGCAGGAAGCAATTTGTTGTTACACAGAAAGAATGAATTATTTTGCAATTTATCTTATGAAGTATTCCTATTAGATTGTTAAAAAAAAAATTCACTAACCTAAACTTTTATGTAAAAAGTAATCTATCATATCTACTTTACATCCTCAGAATGCATATCTACTCATTATCAATTTTTATTAAATCAAATCAGGAAACTGAGGGCAAAAAATGAATACAAGAAATCAATCATTACCAGTTCAGCCTCAGTGAGACTCACTTCAGCAAGTACTGCCATTGTTCTTGTTCCCTGACCTCAAAAATTCCCAGTTTGACTATTAAGGATGTGCTTTTCTGAACTTCAGTTTGTTTCCTAAGATTTTGTTCATCAGAGTCAGTATCAAAAACATCTTAACCTAGCTTCACTAACAATTGCCTGCAGCCTGAGTTTATGGAGGCAGTTTCACAATTGAAGTTACCTCCTTTCAGATGACTCTAGCCTGTGTCAAATTGACATAGCACTAGCCAGAATAATTATTAAAATACAAGAGAGAATTTATTAAACATGGTTGCAAAAGTATATATAGTCACAGAAAAATAGAATGAACCCAACTCTCAATTCCCATTGTGCTCAAATCCTGGAGTCTGGTAGAAATATAAAGTCAGCAGTGAATCTCTATAAGTCTTTTCTCTTGATCAAGTTACTTGACTTTAACCAGCAATCTTTTGTGTTAAGAGTTATGTGGGTGTATATGGGAGTTTTGGTGAGAATAGATACATTTGACACATAATAAACTAAAGAAAGCAAAATTCAGTGCAGTGGTAAAAGTCCTTGATGATCAATTTTGAAGTCTGAAAGACACATTCATCATGAATAAACCTGAGGCTCTGTCTCTTCAGCATTATAAATAAATAATAAACAAACAAACAAACAAATAAATAAATAGTTCTTTATATCAGTAACAAAGGAACATATTCAGGAAATATGTCTTCTCATTACTCAGCAGTTCCCTTGTCCCTGATTTTCACATATCCAGCTTCCATGTGTCTGTCTGAGTATCACTTCTCTCCTTAGTAAGGCCCCTAGGGTCACTGCTTGGGTCCTTCCTGCTTTTTTCTCTACTTTTCAGCATCTTGATTCTCAGGGTTTTCTCTATGGGATATTCAGTAATCAATGATTCAGTAGAATGCATCTGTATGCCACTGTTTAATATCACTTCACATCTCTAATAGTGTGCACCTCTCCTTTTAATTAATTTCTTTTTAAATTAAGCACTGTATGGTTTTTTATGGACTCTCAACACACTCCAGATTTTTGATATTCTTGTTGACAACTCTCTTGGGAGTCTCCAGAAGTTTGTTTTCACATTGTTTTTTGCAACATGGATATGTGTGTGATCATCTGTGCATGCCTAGATCAGTCGTATATGAGTTCTAAATTCCTAAGTTACATGATCCCTGTCAGTGATTAGACAACTTAATCATAACCACAGTAAAGACCATGCTATGGATCTTATTACGAACTGTAATAAGAAGATATATTTTATGATCCCACATTGAAATATCATCTCACTGTGACCCAGGTTTGAGGAGAGATGGTATTTGAACTGGGCAATTCTATAGTGCTTCCCTTTGACTGTCAGGGTTTTGCTGTAGCTCTGAGGAAGCATGCTAAAACTCTCTACAACATTTCAATGAAGAATCCACAAGAGATGAAGGCTTACATATCATTTGGTATGTTGCAATTTACCTTTTAAAATGATTCCTGTGTTTCTAGCTATTCCTCATTGTTATTTCTATTATGACAGATAAGTTATTTTTTCTTTAAAGTAGTTTTAATTACATAGATGCTCACAACTACATAAATAGCTCATAAAATAATAATGATAATTATGGTTTTCTATATTTTCCCCACAACTTTACTGTACAGAATCTATTAGAAACCATGGGGTTTTATTTGTTTTACTGAAATGGGCTTGAATATTTCCCAGTGGCTGATAGTAAACTTCCTGCCTGGAGAGTGCTGAGACTACAGGTGTTGCCAGCTTACCTACGTTACACATCATGTTCTTAAGGTTTTTGATAACTTAAATTTCCATTCCAGATTCACTGTTTTCTGCAATAAATAATTTTACAGACTTTATCCAAGTTCCACATAAGACTTCAATATTCATAAAATTAAAAAAGGAAAAAAAAAGAATTGGATTTAAGGATGGTTTGGGAGGTATAAAAAAAATCAAAGATAGGACTGGGGATGACTTTGACTGTGTTATTGATTATACTGCTAAGTTGTAATAAATAGAAAATGCTTAAGTAATAAAAAAAAAGACTTCAATATTCAGAAAAATAATTACATTCTCTATAATTTATATTACTACATTATATATAACTACATTAATACTAAATTGCATTTTTGTTGTCAAATAGCTTCGGAAAATAATTTATTTGTTCTGACTTCTTTCTAATGCATCCTCTTCAGCATTGAGTGTCACAAAGAGATTTTGTAACTGACATGAATCACAACTAGATGGCAGTGCCTCCCTGCCTATGGGATACTTCTATGTTTTGACTCAAATATATTTTGGTTTCTCTTGTTGATTTTTCATGCTCTGTGCATCATACTCTATCAGATTCTTCGTCCTTAGAGTGTACTTCTCCACTTCTGATTGAAGTCATTATGTCTACACACATACCAGCCTTTCCACCTCTAGTAAAAAAATTCAGTTTTGCAAGAGTAATAAGTAACATGAAGTCATTATTTTTAGAATTGCTGAAAAAGTAGGATTAATTCTGTGTAAAATCAAGACTGTAACCAGAATCTTGACATGTGCTACAATATTGAACCTGTTTCATTTTAAAAATAAATTTTGGCAAACTGATCCAAAGTTTATGCAGTTGAGTTATAGTCAGGGATGCTCTGGAGTTAAAACTTATTCACATGGGTAAGGAGATATATCACATTAATATTATTATATTATTATTATTATTATTATTATTGAAAATAATATAAGCTTAATGGATAAAATAATATTATTTATTGAAATAATTTTCACTAAGTATATCATGGCACAATTAGACTACTAATTAAGTAATTCATTTTTAAGGTACACACGGCTCCTTGGTTGATTTTAAATTTCATTAATTCACTTGATTTACAACTTCAACCTCCCGCTTCACCCTAAATTTTTTGTTGGGAATTTGAGATAAAAATGAGTGTTTGCTGCATGATACTTCAATGCTAACAAAAAATGAATTAAAGATGATATATTTCATAAACACATCATTAGCAGAAAGATTTATTAAACCTTGTCATTTGTTAAATATTTATTTAGCATAAACTTTATAGATATTTATAGATTTTTACATCTCAATGTTAATTTTCTGTATAGATTCTTAGGATATCAAAGGTGAAAAACATATTGACAGCAATAAAAACCCAGGCTTATTAAAATCTCATTTCTGTATGCATTAAAGTTAGTATCACATTTTTGAACCAATATGTTAGTGTTTCATAGCTCATGTTTATACCCCTCTTTGCTCTTTTTAAAACTCATGGCCTCACTTTTCACTAATTGTTTTTACAATATTTCTAAACACATAAGTACAATCTTTTCAATTTGTATGTTATTGATATTCCTTTTTATTTTTAAATTATTTTTACTTATATACATTCCAAATATTGCTTCCCTTCCTGGTGCTCCCTCTTCAACCCATTCCCCCTTGCCTTTGCTTCTGAGATAGGGCTCCCACCTAAGCATCCCCACCTCACCCCCCACCATCATCCCCCTACACTGGGCCATCAAGTTTCTTTAGGATTAAGTGTATCCTCTTCCACTGAGGCCAGACAAGGCAGTCCTCTACTATATATGTGACTTAGGGCCACAGACCAACCCATGTTTGCTATTGGGTTAGTGGCTTAGACTATGGAGCTCTGAGGTGTTCAGGTTAGTTGATAACTGTTGTCCTTCCTATGGGGTTGCAATTCCTTTCAGCTCCTTCAGTCCCCCTCCCCTTACTCTTTTATGGCTATCCACTGACCACAGTACAATGGTTGGCTATAAATATCTGCATCTGTCTCAGTCAGCTGCTGGTAGAGTCTATCAGAGGATAGCCGTGTTAGGCTCCTGTCTATAAGCACAACATGACATCAGTAAGTTGCAGGGTTTCATGCTGCACACGGGAATGATCACTAATTGGGCCAATGAGGAACCCTAAGGGCTTTTTCTAGTCCCACACCCTCCTTATAGCTTCCCTCTCTGGCCTGGGGTCAAGGCTAAGCCAAGTTCCATTCTCCACCCACAGGAACATTCTTGAGTAAAAAGTTCTCAGAATATACTGACTGGTAGTCACTGACTCTATGGAATGTCCCAGGTAGAATTCAAATGTGTGTCATGCTTGCCAGCCAATAGATTTAAAGGTCATTATGCTTAGCTAATAAGTTTGAACTGTAACCTTGCTGATATAACCTTTGCTCCTAAAAAGTATAAAAACTGCTTGTAATAGCCTTCTAATCACCTGCCTTGTGGTACTAATTGAAGGTCTGGCCCAAATCACAAGAAACTAAACCTCTGGCTTTTGCATCAATCTGCGTTTTGCTGTCTCACTACAGGGCATCTCAAAAGTATCACTGATCAAAGGTCAGGGTCTTACACCACCACTGGAGCCTTTTCCTTCAGTCTCTGTTCCATTTTTGTCCCTGTGTTTCATTTAGAGAGGAACAATTTTGAAAATGAGTGGGTAGCTCCCCATGCCTCTACTGGCGACCATGTCTATCTACTGGAGGTGGTCTCTTCAGATTCCTTTTCTCCACCGTTGGGAATTTCTGTCCAAGCCAGCTCAGTCAATCAACAGGGTTTCAAGGGAATGAGTGAGGGTTAAAGAAAGAAAAGATAATTACACAACATTCTAACACGATCCCAGTCAGTGCTGAAGCTAAAGAAGTTTGTCTGTCTTTTTTAGTCTGCTTTTATACTATTCTAGGTACATGCAAAGAATAGGCTCAGTTCTAGGTCAAAGACAAAGTAGTCAAGGAACAAACAAGGCATAAACAAAGGTCCCATGATAACTATATTCAGGATCTTAACAACACCCATCAAGATACAAAGAACTCATTCCTCAGCTGTATTCATCTTGAGCTTACTTCCCTGTCCTAACCCAATGTCAAATTCTTTTCTGAGCCTACTTCCTTGTCCTACTTCAATGTCAAATTCTTGCTGATATCCTTGAGTAGGCACCAAGAGCTTTGCACACATTTCAGGTAAGGTCATCCCACTTGAGTCCCGAGAGCTTCTCATGTCTCAGGTCTCTGGACTTTCTAGTGGTTCTCCCCATCTTCCACCCCGCAGTGTTGCATATTTCCATGCAGTCTCCTGGTTTTCTAGGCTTCTCTCCTTTCTCTCCCCTTACTTGATCCTGCACCCGTTTCCCCTACCCCTCCACTCTCCTACCCAGGACCCTTCCTTCCCCTGCATCCCAGGATCATTTTGTTTCCCATTCTAAGTAGGATTAAAGTATATTTGGGCCTTCTTCCTTGTTAAACTTCGTATGGTCTGTGAGTTATATCATGGATATTCTGAACATTTTGGCTAATATCCACTTACTAGTGAGTACATGCCACACATGTCCTTTTGGGTTACCTTACTCAGGATGATATTTTCTAGTTCCATCCATTTGTCTGCAAAATTCAATTGTTTTTAATAGCTGAATTGTATTCCAACTGATATTCTTAATTTGTATGCTACAATAATTTTAAATGCATCTATTAGATTTATTTTTCTGTAAGCTATTAGTTTGTGAGCAATATTCACATCACCACAAAGATATAACTTTATTAATTTTGTTTTTAGCCTCATATTACTAAGAATTATAAATGGTCAACTGGTGTATCTAGGACATATATTCATTGATCTTTTAGTCAGGCCTTTGTATAAGTGAGAAAAAAATTATTCTATAGCTTGATATCACTTTAAAATTATTTTGGAGTATGTGAAAATACTTTAATTTGTTTATTTTTAATATTCAAACTATTTCAGAGATATATAAACTCACTGTATATAGAGACTAGATTCTACAGAAATAGTTTCTTTCATATGTATCATGTACTTTGCCATTCATCCCAGTCTAATTCACTATCCTCAGAATCCTGCCCCCTTGGCCTTCTCCCATAAGCTTATTTCATTATACCAATGCCCCTTCTGATTTTTATGTGCTTTTAAGAATTCAAAGGCATACAAATTAAGGATAACAAGTATATGCCTTATATTATGGAATATGATAACTTGTAGTTGCATTTATTTTTATACAAAAAAAAAAAAAAGACACAGTATAGTCTTATTCTTCTTGGTAGCTGACCAAAATTACATTGTATGTGTATATATATATATATATATATAATATATATATCATAACCACTTCATTTTCCAGTAATTCATTGATCAATATCCAAGACAGAGACAAAAATGTCAAATTGTGTCATGATGCAGAATACCTGCACAGGTTCTAGGAAAAACTAGATTGGAAAAGGAGGCATAGATAAAATGTCCCACCTCTAATTAAGGATGTATTTGCAACTGATATCTGTTCAGAGAGGGAAGACCAGTTTTCTCTAAAGGAAATTCACAGGTTATATCAACCATGCTCCAGGGCCGGCCCCAGGCCCAGGAATAGTTGGGTAAAATAAACAGACTCCAAACTTTGTTTTGTTTGTTTTGATTTTAATTATCCTCATCAAACGCCTCATTGCAAGAGGCAAGGCAATACCACTAAGTGCCAAAAAAAAAAAAAAAAAAAAAAAAAAAAAAAAAAAAAAAAAGCAAAAGAAAACAAAAACAAAAAACAAACAAACAAATAAAAAACTAGTGAGATCTCACACTAGTATTAAAAATTAACAGTACACCAGAGCTCTAGAAGCAAAAAAGATATTATATACAAAAGGACTAGACAGCAAGAAATAACCAAATGTGCAATTAAAATAAAGCAAATATAAAAAAATAAAATAATACAAAGAATCGATGTCATAGTTAGGGTTTATTTGTGTGAGGAGACACCATGACCATGACAACTCTTATAAAGAAAACCATTTAATTAAATCTGGATTACAGTTCAGAGATTGAGTCCATTATCTTCATGGTAGGAAGCATGGTATTCTGAAAGCAGACATAGTGCTGGAGAGTAACTGAGAGCTGTGCATCTGAATCCATAAGCAGCAAGAAGTGACAGTGATACATTGTCCATGCTTGAGCTTCTAAGACCTTAAAGCCTACCCCATAGTTATACACATTCTCCAACAAAGCCACACATACTCCAACAAAGACACATACCATAAGAATATCACTCCTTATTGGCCAATGAGGGTCATTTTTATTCAAACCTCTACAGCACCTGAATCTTGTTTGTGTGTTTTGTGTGTGTGTGTGGTGTGTGGTGTGTGTGTGTGTGTGTGCTGTTTCTTGGACTCTTTTAAATATTTGTTTTGCACTAATCTGATGCATTCTTTTTGGTTCATCTTCTTATTCTTTATTTTAATTCATTTTAATAGTAACTATTAGAATTCTGTTTGTTTTTCAATGAGAGACAGAAAGCAGATGGTTCTGGATGGGAGGACAGGTGAAGGAAAACTAGAAGGAGTAGAGGAAGGGATAAATGTAATCAGAAAATAGTGGAAAACATTTTTTCATTAAAAAAAATGAAAATCTTGTGGAGTGTGTGAGTACATGTGCTTTTGTGTCTACCACTTGTGTGTGCTTGTGTATTTGTATACAAACATTTTTTATTTAATCAATTCTCTTCCTCTAGAGAACCCTGACAAATACATGTTCCTTTACATTCAAATATGGGGAAAAAAATCTTGATGTAACTTTCCTCACAGCCTCCTTTATCTGTTTGTTTCTAAGACTATAGATGATAGGATTTAAGAATGGTGGAACAATGGTATAAAATACAGAAAGAGTCATCTCCTTAACTACTTCCAATGTTACTACTGGAGGTCTTAGATACACATAGGCAGCAGAACTAAGAAAGACAGACACCACAATAATGTGAGGGACACAGGTGGAAAAGGCTTTTCCTCTCTCTCTCTTGATGGAATCTTCAATACAGTTGATAATATCGAACATATGATATGACAATAAAAACAAAGCAGCTACCACTGACCACAATGGCAGACAGAAGAATTAGGAGTTTATTGTTAAAGGTGTCAGAGCAAGAAAGCCTCAGCAATGAGGGGATATCACAAAAGAACTGAGGGACCACATTAGAGTGACAGAAGGACAACTGGAATGTTTTGAAAGTGTGCACACTGGCAAGGACAAGAGAGCTAAGTAGGGAAGCTAGTGTCATCTGAACACAGAACTGGTGGTTCATAATCACAGGATAAAGGAGAGGCTTGCAGATGGCCACATAGCGGTCCTGGGCCATGGTGGTAAGAAACAGAATCTCTAAACATGCACAAAAATAGACAAAAAAGATCTGTGCTGCACAACCACCTACAGAAATATTCCTGTGGTCACTGAAAGAGTTGATACAGGCATTGGGCACAGTGACAGAAACATAGCACATGTCTAAAATTGACAGATTCCTGAGGAAGAAATACATGGGTGTGTTCAAGATCTGTTCAACTGTAGTAGCAACGATGATGATAAGATTCCCTAATAGGCTGCCCAGATAAACCAGCAAAAACAGCACACTAAGTAGGATCCTGACTTCCCAGGCCTCAGCAAACACCTCCAGGAGGAACTCAGTCACGGGGGTGGAATTGGTCATCCTCTCAAGGTGCAGGTTTATCTAAACAGAAAAGCAGTGAAAGAGAAAAACTTAAATTAACTCATAGACACTAGCATTTTTGTTAAAATGCTGTTTTCTAAAACTGGCCTTTGTGTGTGAAAATCTAGCATTTGTTTCTTTAGCTTGCATCCATTTCCTTAAACAGGCTTATTTGGTAACATGCGTAGTTGTGGCTATCTCTCTAATTGTATGTATGATGACAGGTACTTATAATAAGTTTCCATGCTAATAACTGTTTTATAAACCCTATATCCTAATAAATGTTAAGTTGATTAAAAGGTGGTATTTTTCTCTTCCAGAAAAACTACATACATAAATTAGGAATGTCCATAGAATTTTAAATTTGGAGTATATTTTTATATATGTATTTACATGAGGGATTATTTTCATATATATGTGTGTACACACTCACACACACACACACACACATATGTCTATGCCTATGCATGTGCACATGCATATGTATATAAAACAAGAGACATTGGAAAGTGAGAGTGAAGGTAAGAGTCATGACTGTAAAGAAGAAACAGGTTGGGAAAGAGAAAAAGATGAACATAGAGGAAGCATGAGTTTAAGAAATAATCTCACTCACCTTTGGAACATCTGAGACCTTCAGAAAATGCTATTTGCCTTGAATCCCAGACATAATTAAGTTACATGCTTGAGGAAAAACAACAGATTCTCCTGAAAAATCACAAATACTATAGATATTAACCTCACATCCTTAAAATCAAGTGTTTGCATTGTAAACAATATATATATTGTGTGTGTGTGTGTGTGTGTGTGTGTGTGTGTGTGTGTATACAGTAACACTTAGAATATATTTCGGCTAGCTGGGGCCTGGAACAAAGAAAATGTTATTCCTAAAATTAAATATGATGCAATGTATGATGGCATTTGTGCACTTAGGAGTTGGGATCTAAGTTTGGCTGATGTTAATGTACACTATGTTATGTCACAGTATGTTCCCTCAGTAGGAATCAACATATTGTCATATTCCCAGACTAATGAATAATCTAAAAAGTTTAAGTGCTAAAATTAAAATCAACAGAGGGGTATTATTATGCAGAATTCTAAATTCAGGATATTAAAGGTAAGCAACTATCAGCTATAATATAATAATATAATATAATATATATAATATAATTAAATAAAATAATAAATATAATATAATATAATATAAATATAATATTAAATATAATATAATATAATATATAATAATTATATGACTTATCAAATCTTCATGGAAACTACCAAATATTTACCTAGATAGAAAACATTAATTATGAGAAGATGAACGTGTCTGCCCCTGCCAACACCCATAGTCTATAGATCTACCAGGAGATTTGCTGTAGCCAGGGCAACAATAGCACACCCACCAAAGTAACCGCAGCAGCTGGAGCCACCAAGGAGCCCAGTGAACATGAGACTACTCCTTTCCATGCAAACTCCATGTCTCTTCCCATCTATACCTTAGAGAGGGCCGATCAGCATGTCTGCCCTGCTCAACACATCACAGTAAGTAGGTCTCATAGGAGATCTGCTGTAGCCAGGGCCACAGGTCTCCCAGGAGATCTGTGGCAACCAGAGGCACAGGAGGCAGGCTCTAGACAGAGATACCCAGACCACTTAACACCAAAGATAACCAGATTGCAAGAGGCAAGCTCAAGAATATAAGCAACAGAAGCCAATATACTTGGGCATATACTTAGAACCTAGTTCTTCCCACACAGCAAGCACTGAATATACCAACATACTTGAAAAGCATGATGCTGACCTAAAATTCCATTCATGAAGCTAATAGGGACCTTAGGGAGAATATAAATGACTCACTTAAAGAACTACAGGAAAATACTTTTGTACAAGTAGAAGCTCTTAAAGAAGAAATGAATAAATACATTGAAGAAATACAGAAAACACAAACAGGTGACAGAATTGAATAAAGTGGTCCAAGACCTAAAAATGAAAGTAGAAACCATAAAGAAATCACAAATGTAAATGGAAAATCTAGGAAAGAGATCAGGAGCTACAGATACAAGCATCACTAACAGAATACAAGAGATGGAAGAGAGAATCTCAGGCATAGAAGATACTATAGAAGATATTCATACGAAAGTTAAATAAAATACAATACATAAAAAACTCCCAAACCGAAAGTCAGAAAATTCACGACAAAAAACCTAAGAAAAATATGAATAAGAAAGAGCAAAGATTCCCAGTTTAAAGAACCAGAAAACATTTTCAACAAAATCATAGAAGAAAATTTTCCCAATCTAAAGAAAGAGATGGCTATAAATGCAAAACAAGCCTACAGAACTCCAAATAGATTGTAAACAGAAAAGAAAACATCTTGTCACAAAAAATTAAGACACTAAATACACAGAACACAGAAAGAGTATGAAAGCTGTAAGGATAAAAACAAAGTAACATATAGTGATAGACCTATCAGAATTACACTAGACTTTTCAACAGAGACCTAAAAACCATAAGATCCTGGACAGATGTCATGCAGACCTTAAGATAATACAAATGCCAGTCCAGGCTACTATACCCAGCAAAACTCTCAATAATCATAGATGGAGAAATGAAAATATTCCATGACAAAAACCATTTAAACAATACATATCTATTAATCCAGCCCTACAGAGGATTCTAGAAGGAAAACTACATCACAAGGAGAATATCCACATCAAAGACAAACAAGAAATTAATCATCTAACAACAATTTCAAAGGAGAAAAATCACATACATATAAAGCCACCTCCAACAACAAACATATCAGCAACTGACAATCATGTCTTTAGTACACTCAACATCAACAGACTCAATTCCCCAATAAAAGAACATAAGATTAACAGATTAGATAAGCAAGCAGGATCCAGCATTTGCTGCATACAAAAAACCTACCTCAATGACAAAACAGGATTACCTGAGAGTAAATCCTGGAAAAAATGTTTTCCAAGCAAATGGTCCCAAGAAATAAGCTGGAGTAGCCATTCTAATATCCAATAAAATAGACTAGTAATAAAAAATTATCAAAAGAGATGGGGAGAGACACTTTATACTCATCAAAAGATAAAGGCACCAAGATGAAGTCTCAATTCTGAACATCTATACCTCAAATGCAAGTGCACCAACTTTCATAAAGAAACTTTAATAAAGCTCAAAATACACAGTGAACCTTAACAATAAAGGTGGGAGATTTCAACAACCCACTCTCTCCAATGTACAGATGATGGAAACAGAAACTAAACAGAGAAACAGTAAAACTAACAGAAATGATGGACCAAATATTTTTAACAAATATCTATAGAACATTTTATCCTAAAAAAAATACCTTCTTCTCAGCTGTTCATGGTACCCTCTCTAAAACTAAGCATATAATCAGTCACAAAACAAGGCTAACAGATATAAGAAGATTGAAATAATTACCATGCATCCTATCAGATCACTATGGAATAAGGGTAGACTTTAATAACAACAACAGAAGGTCACATACCCATGGACTATTCAATAAAATCCTAGCAAACCACAAACAAGAACACATAAAAAAAAATCATTCATTATGATAAGTAGGCTTCATCTCGTGATATAGAAATTGTTCAAAATAAGAAAATCACTAATCATAATCCACTATATAAACAATAAAACAATAAAAAAAGGATATTGATTAGGGTAATGGATCGAATTGCAAATAAATATCATAATAATAGTAATAATAATAGATTGGAGAGTGCAAGTCCACAGGATGCTGATATGAATGACTTTAAACGAAAGCCTACAAGGGCCCTGAAGGGAGAGACAGATCCTAGCTGAGTGAGAATCCTATAAGGAAGCTGTGTCTATAAAGAATGATTGCTTTGCTAGAATTGCAATGATACAGAGAGGTTGGAGGGTGGCAGATTCAGATGCTAATTACCTTACCGTGGGCTAGCTTTAGCCCACTGAATAACCATTGCTTTTCTACCTCTGTGCTGAGAGAAAATTATCCCATGACTGGTAGATAAAAACATTTTAGAATTTACTAAGTTAACAGACCTTCAGTTTCACCAACCAAAAAGCAAAGTGTCATTAGAGAGCATCTGAGGCCTATAGAAAACCTTTGTCACCTTCCTGTAGTCACTTCTCTGATGTACCCAGCAGTACATATTAAACTTGTCTTGATGTATGAATTTCTTTGTTCTGTAAAATCATGAAAGTGCTTGTATACTAGAACATAAAATTTGGACTAACCCAAGTCTGTGTTCCCAGGCAACGGCTGACTCAGATAAAATGTTTCTTCCCTTTAAGGGAAGAAAAAAAAGAAAAGAAAGCATTAATTACTTAGAAGCAAAATAGTCTAAGAAGAGTTGAACACTTCTACTGAGCATATTACTGGGAATTCTTTCCAATGCATGAAGAAAGAGAAAAATATGTAAATTAAGACACCTGCACTACCTAATTGGGCTTCTGTTTGATTTCTTCTTGTTGATTGTTTGTTCATTTTCATTTTTGTTTTAAGATTATAATTATATTTAGTCC
This sequence comes from Mastomys natalensis, assembly GCA_021653895.1. Taxonomy (NCBI): domain Eukaryota; kingdom Metazoa; phylum Chordata; class Mammalia; order Rodentia; family Muridae; genus Mastomys; species Mastomys natalensis. The sequence goes on along the minus strand of JAJTUV010000295.1, from coordinate 79,090 downwards.
TTACTTATTATCCTTCCAAATTCTCTCATAAATCCATCCTAATTTTATTCAAATCCATGACCTCTTTTTTTCTAGTTGTTATTGAATTCATATATATATATATATATATATATATATATAATATATATATATATAGTATTATGTATATACAAAATATTCCTAAATAACCTTGTCCATTCTGTATGTTATTTTTATGTGGGTTTTCAGAGATGAATATTTGGCACTAGACAACCAACTTAAAACTTTTAATAAGTCCTTTAAAAACTAATAAGCATTAGTAGAATTTAAAAGCAAAAGCTTATGAGTTTCAAAGTTAAATATCCATGTTTAAAGAAAAGCTGTTGCTATTTTCATTTCTGTCAAAATATAGAAACAAATTTATTATTCTGAGGTATTGAATGTGTCACCCAAAGCTGAATATTTATATTTTCACACTTTTAGGATTGGTATACAAATACACATTCATTTAATAACATTCCTTTATTCAAATTATTAAAAAACTTGAAAAGATATTTGAGTATTGCATTAACATCATATGTATCAAGAAATTATAAAGAAACATTAATTGCAAAGGACATATATTACTTTTTGATTAAACATGATAAGTTCCTTATAAGCCCATAGAAATAATGAATCCTCTGGGAGGAATATAACATGCTAACATTTTCTATAATGAAATAGACACTCCTTTATAACCAGAAAATTTCTATCTTTAAATGTAATTTTAAACTTCTGTGAGATCTGAACACAGAATTTAAGTCTTTCTTAAGGGCGGCCAACATCTATGCACATGCATTTATGAACAAACATGCATATATATGTATATAGTAAACACACACACACACACACACACACACACACAACACACACACATATATATAATATATATATATATATATATATATATATATGTAATATCAATTAATAAAAATAGAGGGATTTGTGAGGGGTTGAAGGGAGGTAAAAAAGAGAGAAATAATATAATTAGATTATAATTTCAATAAAAAGCAAATAACTTCTTTAAAATGTTTTCAACAGTTTACAAGACTTTTTTACTATGCACATATGCACCTCCAGTATTTCTAATACACATGCAAGCATATTAATATTTTATATAAATAAATAGTAAAATTTTAAATACGTTATATAACATTATAATCCTATGTCTTTTCTGAAATTTGTTTAGATACAGTTGTGCACATTTTGTAAATATTGAATAAATAAAGGGATGTCCTAAGTAACAATATATTAGCTAAGTGGCATAGAAACACCATGGTCAGCATTTTTGTTTTATGTATGACAGTTTAGTCTACCATACTTACGGATATTGCTGTCACATTGGAAATAAATTTTCTGTAAAAACAGTAAGATTTCTCTGACTGTTTTCTTTTCAAGTAATGCATGCTCTCTTTACAAGTTTTCTTAATGAAATTACTGATTGCTTCTCAGGTGAAAAGTATGCATTTTTCTCAAGTATTCAGTACTTGTAATTGGAATTCCCTTTTCTTCCTCAAATTTTCAAACTGAATGAAGCAAGGAATTACTGGGAAATTCCACTATAAATTAGTTTGGAAGACACATTATCACAGGCAACTTACCAAGGTATTGTTCATCATTCAAAAATAAAAATGAATTTAAAAATATGAAAATGAAGCTTTTCCAAATCAAAAATTTACAGATGTTCACCCTATCTATAATGAGTTTCAGGAAGCCTCCAGATGAGTTATGAACACCAGTCTTGACTTTCCAAATTTACTGGTCTTCTGCTCTTTTATCTTGAATGTGGAAATCCTCCTGAGTGCAAAGAAACTGAGAACACAGCCATTAATCGGACAAAATGCCCTGAGGTAATTTAGGTAGGTGATTATTTCCAGACAACTGGCAAAAATAGGCCTAATTAAAATTCAAGAATCAACACAGGCTGGAGGACCAGGAAGTGTCATCTGAGTCACCTGGAAGTGTTGGGATGATGATGGAGATAATGAAAGTCTGCAGGAAGTACACAAATACCTCCGTCATCTCAAGCATGTGTCTGCACCTGCTGGGAGCTCAGAACAATATCCTGTGTGGATTTAACATTTCACACCAAGCAGAAAGTCAATATTTCTTTCTATGTCTCTCCACCTCTCTCTCTCTTTTCTTCTATCTCTCTTCCCCACTCTCCCATTCATAATGATATGCTAATCTATGAGAGAAACTGAAAGAAGAGAAGGGTGATCATACTCTTTAAAAACAACTACAACAACAAAACAAAATAATAATAATAATAATATAATAATTATAATAATAATAATAAACCCTAAGCATTGAAATAAGGATTCAACAGAGACCAATAGAAACATATGGTGTTCAAACCTGTATCCAAATTCAAATGACATTTTTGAGTTCATGAGCTTGTAAAAGTGTATTTAAGCATTTAAATTCCTTTTCTCTAGTTTTTGCATATTTAAAAGAATTATGTCAACCAGTAAATTATGGATCACACTCAATTTTTTTTTTGAAAATAAGAAATATTACACAATGTTGTAGCCCACTATCTATAAAATCTTATGGGATAGGAATATCAGAGTTTCCCTGTTGGCTCCTGCAATATTGGACACTGGCAAGTGAAGCATCCTCAGGTCTGACATCCTCATTTATGTATGAATAATAGAAGTTTCAGTAAACCCAATACTGTTATTTGAGTCTGTAGTACAGAAGCTGCATTCAACCAGGAAATGAGAATTCATGTTATGTTACCAGTTCTTTCTTCACACAGGAATGCCAGAATTTCTAAAATTGTTTCATTTATGATTGTTAAAACATTATATTAATTTATTATTCACTTTACATTTTAATTAAGATATTATTACAAATCTCTCCTGACTTTCCTTCCCTCCAGCCCCATTTAGGCCTTAATGATACTTAGAAGTGGATTGTGGGAGAAATTTGGGAGTTCGGGACTTTGAGCCATAAAAAGCTATAGAATTCTGTAATCAGAGCTTGATGGGAAACTCTGGTGGGAGTTAAGAAGACCAGTGTACCAAGAGAAATGTGAATATTAGATGTCCATTTCAAGAGGTTTTAGAAGATAAAATAATACTTGTGAGACCCATTTAAGCTGGTATTTGTATTGTGTTCTATGTACTACCTGGCTGTGTCCATGTGGACTAAACACTGGAGTGAGACAGGATTCAAAAGTAATGAATTAAGTTGTTTGATGAGGAAAGTTTCAATGCATATAACATTTAGTTTGGGCATGGTTGTTTATCAGTTGTGTCTACTGAGATTTATAATGAGAATTTCGATTTAAAAATATATCGCATAGGAAGAATAGAACATGAGAAATGTTTAAGGTGTGGAAAAGAAGGGTGGAGAGGAAAAAGCTCAAAATTTTTGTTTTATTTTAGTTTTAAATAAATGAGTTTTAATACATTTTATTTTCATGATACATGATTAGATTTTTTTAAATTTCATTTCATTTCTCACTTATTCACTTTACATTCTGCTTACTGTCCTGTCCCAGTCACTCACTATCACAATCCTTTCCCCATCACCCCTTTCCTTCTCCTCTGAGAAGGTGCCCCTATCCCTAGGTGTGGGTCCCCGGTTCTGGAGGGTGTCCCACGATGATTTCCCGGCTGAGGACAGAGTGAGAGCAGGGAGGGTCCTCTACCCACGTCTCCGCTGTCTGTTGGTCTTCAGCCCAGCCTGGTGTGAGAGGTCTGGGCCAAAAGGGTGCGAGTGCAAGCAGGGAGGAGAGATTGCCTGCCTCCGCTGCTGCCTCTGCTCGAGTCTCCGCTGTCACACCTCGGTCACTCCCAGGTGCTGCACCTGTCTCTCCACGCTGAGCCGCCCGGGCTGGGCCTATAGAAGCCGGCTAGCAGGCAAGGAAGCAGCTTGGTGCCCCAGAAAGGTTCCGGGAGAGCGGATCTCTCCCCAAGTGTTACAGCTCTTGAGACAAAAACTCCGGACACCAAGATGATTCTCGAACACACTCCTTTACTTCTCCGAATAGAGCCTTTATATACAGTTTCAGGGTGGGTTAGGGTCTGACAGCAGATAACGCTTATTGGCTTGGTCAGAGAGCTTAGAGATACCTCATCTGCATGTGGGTTAGGGTCTGGCAGATAATGCCTATTGGCTTGGTCGGAGAGCTTAGAGATACCTCATCTACATGTGGGAGGACCTGAGGCACTGTTCCTCGTGACTGATAGTCATAGACCTCCCTTTGGGAGAGGCTGTGGAGGGCCGAAGCTGAATGAAAAGAACCAGGGCCTGGGGGCAGCGCCGAACACCTGCCGTCCTGGTAAAGGTCCGGGGTTCAAGGCTTGCTCAACCAGGCACCCAGCTGCTTCCCACAGCCCACCGCCCCACACCTAGATATCTCCATACCTTGGCACTTCAAGTCTCTGCTAGGTTAAGTGCTTCCTCTCCTACTGAGTCAGAAAAGGTAGCTCAGGAAAAAGAACATATATATGTACAGACAACAGCTTTTAAGATGAGCATAACTAAAAAGAAACTTCATACTGTGCAAAGATTCAATAGTGAAGTTGACAGAAGTAAAAATCCTAATATCAAATGTTGCAGATTATAGACATTCAGATTTATTCAAAATGAGGGTAAAGGCAATGCGAATGCCACTAAGATTCACTACTCCAAACAACCATCTTGCAAGTATTCTCTCGAGTTCCATAGAGGCCACTTTGTCTATAAGATGAGGACAGGTTATATTTCAAGTTGATAGAATAACCCCAAATATATCAACCATATGAGGCTGACTTTATGGGCACGGGAAATGTCAGCTTTGGACAGGGGAAGATTACATCAAGGTTCAAGAAATTCAATAAATTCAATCAACAAATTCAGGCAATGAAAATCAGGATTGTATTCATTCATGGTGACCATTGGAGTCCTTAATTTGAAACTGTGAAGATAAAGGTCAATTTAGAGTGGAGATGCTAAGAAATAGGAGATGCTGAGACAATGAGATGTATGCCTAGGGAACCTCTATCTATAGTGGTCAGTCAAGAGAGGCCACATTTGATACAAGCAGCAGAACCAGAATAGTGAATAAGCCTCATGGAGTTCAAAAGATGCCACACTGAAATGCTTCAGATATAGACATGGAGCTGAAGCATTTGGAGTTTGCCTCTTTGGGTCTCGAGTATTCATTTGTCTGGTCTTTCAATGTTTTCTTCCCATTTCCACTTTTGGAATGTGAATCGTTATTGTGAACTATTGTGTGTAGGAAATACATAATTTATACATGTTCATATTTAAAAGTGTTTTGAGTTTCAGAAGAGACTCTGTGGACTTTAAAAGAATTAAATTGTTGAGATTTGGGAAATTCTTACAGATGTATTAAATGTGTTTTTTATTGAGATGAGCTCTTTAACAAGATACCTAACCTTCTCACAATTATCCATGCAACTCTAAGGTGGAAGTCGTGCCCCAAATCAGTTGATACAGTTTCACTGTCTCTCAGATTGACAAAGATTCTCAGGTATATGAGCAGAAATCAAACACTTAGGACAGACCTGACAAGACTTTCTATAATTGTTCAACTAACCACTTTAGCTACACAAATCCAGATTTTAAAGTACTCAAAGACCTTGGAAACAAAAAGGAAATTTCATGCCATATTATCTGGTTTGGACTTTGAGGTATCTTTGTGCCCTACCAGTGAGCTGGCATATACCTTTCTTGCCTGTGAAGAACTTAGAGATTATGATTCTCATGAGTTTGATTCTTCAAGAATAACAGATATACACTGAAAGATGCTTCTACAGCCTATCATTTGCTGAAGTAAATCAAAGCATCTTTGCCTTTAAATGGATAAAAACAGAGGGATGTTACAGTAGACAACTTACATAGACCACATTTCCCAAAGGATTTAAAAATGATCCAACTCTATTTGATGAGACACTAAATTTTGACACCCTGACCTTATCATAGGTTTCTCAGGACGATACCCTTATCCAATATAAATGATCTCTTCCTGGTTTCTAAAACTAAAATAAATTTTATAAAAGGGCCACTAAATGAACTCTGAAAATGTTACAGAGCATTGGCAACAACATGTCACCTTAAGAAAGCCTGAATGTATACACCAGAGTTTACAGATCTTGGCTGTTATCTGAGAGGAGGAAAAGGGAGACTGCTTCAGTATAGGATTTCTGCCATCCTTCAAATACCAATGCCAAAGACTAAGAAACACATTTAAGGGTTAATTATTCCTGCCTTTGGATAACTGATTTTTCAGGAATAACAAGGACTTTCTCTATAAACCAGTTTGAAAGGGGACACAAATCTCCTAATATGGACAGAGATAAAAGAAAAGACATTTGAACCTTTAAAACAGTTCTGACTTTTGCTACAGTTCTAGCACTTCTAGATGTCTAAAAATCTTTTCATTTGCTTCCCATGAAGCAAAAGGCATTACAAAAGAGGTTATAACTCAGACTTTGGAGTCATGATAATGCACTATAACACACCTCTTCTAACAACTGGATCCTGGTAAACAGAATAGCTAATGATAACTATTTAATGCCTGTATGACCCAGTACCAGACACTACTCCTGGATCACTCTATATTGCTATTTTGCTTCTTCTACAAATTTCTATCATATACTTCTCAGGACATCAAAAACATGACTCCCTTGAAACAAGTGGTAACTGAGTCACTGATCTGACTCTTGGACAAATGGCCCTACAACCAGTGGGACCTATTGATCCTCTCATGGTATAACTCGGTCTGATGTTGCTAGAGAAAACAGACAGCTCAAGCTCACAGGTTTGTGGAGGACAACAGAGGGAAAGATCATTATCTAAAAGACAATAGGTAGGAATATTTTAACTGGCTTCACCAGGCTTTTTGTTTGGGGTCTACAAAAGTTCTGGGTTTCTTACACCTAGGTACGGGTCTACAAAACATTCTTCATTTCTTTGACCTAGTTATAATATACCTAGACTGGAAAATGTGACATGGGATGTCTTAGCCCAGATGCTAGTTTTGTGCTAAAGTAAATTCAAAACAGAAAGCCCTTACCCAGGTAAGAGTATGAATGAAAGACCAACACCCCACAGAACTCTGGGAAATGACTTCATGGAAATATAGCTTGCAAGGGAAAGATTTAATATCTGCTAGTATATATATATATATATATATAAATATATATAATATAATATATAAAATTTTCAGATGTGTAGAAGCATTTTCCACATGGAATTACAAGTGGCCTAAAGCTTTAATTTAAGCAATTCCCCTTCTTTTGATGCCTACTACTCTTTTGTGTTGAAGTTTAACTGATCTGGACAGAAACAATTATTACTGAGCCCTGAGAGTATTCAAACTAATAGTTTGATTAAATGTGTATCTGCAGATGCTTTCCAAACTAAGAAGCTCCACTTATGCATCTTAGCACACATCCTGCCCAGATATAGCTATATAATAAAAAGAAAGGAAAATACACTTTAATACGGAACTTATGCTACAGAGAGAAGGTGAAGAAGAGAGAGGGAGAAAGGGAGGGAGGGAGGAGAGAGGAGAGAGATGAGGGGGAGTGGGAATAGTATTTGTCCTCATTCCAGTCTTAGTTGGAGCAGGCATAGACACCTCAACAATCACAGACACAGCAGGGAGAAAAACATTATATGAACATAAATGTATGGGTTAATTAGGACCTAGAGATTTTGAAAATTTATATTTTTCAATTAAAAAGAAACCCAGTTCAACAGTAATATTCTTTTACAGAAATAGTTTTACAAATATGGAGACGTTTAGACTTAGTTCTCATTGGATAAGGGATGTGGTGGTTTGAATATGCTTGGCCCAAAGAGTGGCACTATTTGGAGGTGTGGCCTTGCTGGAGGAAGTGTGGATGAGCCCTTTAAGACTCTCATCCTAGCTGCCTTCAGATGAAGATGGTGAACTCTCAGCTCTTTCAGCGTCAAGTGTCACTGGATGCTGCCATGCTCCTAAATTGATGATAATCAACTGAACCTTTGAATCTAAGCTAGCCCCAATTAAATTTTGTCCTTATAAGAGTTTCCTCATTTGGCATTTGTTCATAGCAGTAACACTGTTACTAAGACAAGGGCAATCATATATAATTTTGAAAGCAACCTATTGTTTGTATGATAATCAGTCATGAATAATTTTTAAAAATCTTTCCATGCTTGTCAAAAACCTAAAAATGAAGAAAGAGACAAAGACACAAATCAGACAATTGATACCATTCTCTGTTCTCTTAATTCCTTAGCTAGCTATTCTGGTATCAATAAAGCTGGAGTTTTAATCTTCAGTTTGATAGGACTAATATCAGAAGCCTGCATCTTAAACTATATGACAAATTATTGATCAATTCAGTAAAATTAATGGCTGTTAGGACTCCTATTTAGAGCATTCAGAATCCATGATTTGACTTATTTACTAAGACAAGTGGGGAATCTAACAATCCCATAGACCTTTGGCTCCGGACCTTACCACAACTGAATCCATGAACTGAATCAGTTCAGCCACAGAACTTTACATATTAACAGTACCACATGGCTAAAAGAAAACCAAGAGTCCATCAAAGTCTGTAGTTCTGGGAAAGCCTCTAAATGGACTAACCTTGCATTTTGGCTTCTGTAGTTCTGTTTCTGGATATTTTGTTCTTTGAACTAAAAAAGTATGTTCATCTAGAATATGGTGTGTGTGTGTGTGGGTGTGTGTGTGTGTGTGTGTGTGTGTGTGTGTGCTGAAAATCTCACCTTGAGAAAGGTGCAGGGTGACAGTAGGACCCTGAAACCCAGTGTAATCTCTAGCTTGCTAATAAAGGCTTTCTATTGGTTTAAAGCCTTGTTCAAGAAATCTTCTCTGGTGGATGCTGCAAAATACTGTAAGTCTTAAGTGACCAAGGAGAATTATGAGTTAAAGACATGTGATTGGTTTTCAGATCAACAAGTGCTTGGCAATATGGTCTTGGAAACCAAATTTGCTGAGATACTATAGTGAATTCTAGATATAGAATAATGATAATAGGGTAGTTAAGAGTTTGTAGTAGAAGTAAGGAGAAAGATTCAAAGTTCCTGGTTTGAGATTCCATTCACGAAACCCTCTGGTGCTTGCTTCTCATGGTCTTGGGTAAATAATTACTATATAGAAGTGTGAAGATTAACCAAATGTGGACTCCATAACACAGCTTTAATAAGGTTTTTACTCATTATAGTTGGGACTCTTTGGTGACACAACTGTTTTTAGTTCATTCCCATTTCTTAAGTAAACCTTAACACATGTTATAGAGTTGTGTCAATGAAATCATTGTCCTGCCATGTTGCATTTGAGTTGAATCCTTTCTTGCATCTCTTATTAGTTCACTAGCTGATGAAGAGTGTTTGGCAAAATAAGCCAGATGCAGAAATACAAAATACTGTATTTATTGAATTGTGTGGGATCTAGCAGAAAATAATTAATGGAGAAGGGAAGAACACCAGATTAGGTGTGTGAAAAAAAGTAATGAGGTAAATATGAGCTTGTTGTAAAATGTCTGATCCTATTACTTTGTATGGTTGATATTCAGCAAAAAATTTTCACAAAATGAAATGCCTTATGGTTTCACTTTCTACTCCCTTTAAATACATAGAGCAATTGTATTTGTTGCTATATATAAAAAAATAATGATTAAGGAGTAAACAGGTTTTGTTGACGAAATTTGAATAATTGCAATGTAAACTTATTTTCTCAGTTTCTTTCTCAGAAACAAGTTATAACTTTTTTCTTTTTTTTTATTTTTTTTGTTTATCAAAAAGATTGTATACTTCTGGATAACATCTGTACTGAGCTCTGAAATTGCCTCTCAATGTATTGCTCGCCCAGAAACATAGTTATCAACTCAGTATTTATCAAATAAGATTGTAATACTACTCTGACACCAATCTTACTAGCTCTGCATGGTCTCTGTATATGCTGGCATATATCCTTTTGTGAAACTTCCAAACATTCCTTCTACTGAAAGATATCTCTTTTTTTTATGCTACCAAATCCTTTAATTTCATAAATGATACCAACATAGTATTGTTATTTTTGTTTTGCAGTGCTCAGATTACAGAAGAAGGATTTTTATACTGATCTAATTTATTCTTAATATGTTAAAGTTTATGGTTTTTAGAGAAAAATAATGATGCTGAATTATCAAGGGCTGTATTTCTGAAACCATATTTTAGAGACCAGACCATAGGTGGTGGCAGCTAATGAAGTCATTTGGGATACCATTCTTAGTTCCTGTGGTGACATGTCTGATGCTGTGAAGAAACTATTCTCTTTTCTAGTCCCCTTGGCAAAGCATTTGACCTTCAATAAAGGGAATTCCTGGGGGAAATCTATTTGGAAGACTCAAGGCTCTGTGTTGATGAAATCATTATTTTTCTCAGAGCAGATCTCTAAACTCAATTTTTCCTGTAAGCTGGCCATTGCAGGAAAAAAATCAACTGAGAAAGAAGAAAGACTGTGATACTGCCAAGTACACAGAGGCTGCATCATGGCCAGTATTGCAAGGAGGACATGCTTCATTTGGTTTAAGTTTACTGAGAAGTGTGCTTGCTATACGTTTTTGATGAAAAGGAATATTCAGAGACTATGTAACTGATAATACTATGTCTGTGGAAAATAACGAAGCAGAACACCAAAGTAAGTACAGTTAGAGAGAAATTGTACATTTCATTCCTCAGTTTTCTGCAGGTAATACAGGGCTCATCCAAATAATTTTTGGTAGGACTTTGGTGATTCAACAATGTTATTAGAGCAAGGCATTTCTCACATATGCATTTTGTATGTAGGGTGAATGATTCTATTCTATATGCTAACTGTGCATGATTCCCTTTTTTATATTTGAGTATTATTTTAATGAAAGGCTGCACTGATTTTTGAATTCACTTTCTCTGTGTTCAAGTTCCATTTTGTGCTTACTTCAACTGAAGAATGTGCAATCCTGTCAATCTCAAGGGCAGTGATGAGATCCTTTAATAAAATAACATGGTCTTTGGAAGGGAATAACATCAGTCTAATTTCACCTGCAAACTTTAGTTAAATTTTTTAAAAATAATTACTGTATATTTTGATCTTAATGGTAAACTAAAGGTATGCAATACCATTCTCGTAAAAACAATAAAAATCACTTTGCAATCTGGCTTTTTATAAATACAAAGAATTTTATTCTTAAAGAAGAAGATTTAAAAATACATCTAAACATTTAAAATTAGTTCAAGTTACGTTTTTATAAAAAGTTTTTTTAATTACAATTTTGATTAATTTTCAAATTGTTGTTATTGAATTTACAGCCTTAAAAGTCAACTTTTCTTATAGAGCTGAGGCAAGAGCTTCAGCATTTTTTTCTTAGGAATCAGTACTGATAGGCTCAAATAGGACCAAATAAAATATTACCGATATAAGAACATTACTTGGCTCTTTAGGTCTGGAAAATATCTTCCCATAAAAATTATCCTCCACATAAATAACAAATTGAAGAAATAAACTTATAGCATGAAGCATGCATATAGTGTTTTAATCGAATTTTATAACTAAAATCTCCAGAAGGGTTTGAAATGAGAACCTGCAGACAGACACCAAAGTGAAGTAATTTCAGTTCTACTATTGCTCTGATTGTTACAAGAGGTACATACTCAGTGTGTTTATTATAAAGAGTTCATAAACTAAAAAAAAATTACAGAATATTTTCATTATGATTGTGAAGTTATTTTACCTTTGTACTACAATTAGATATATGTAGAAGTATGATATATCATATACATGAATATGTCCATGGGGAATTCTATTCACTCTAATGGTAAGAATTTTCACTTTCATCAATTTTGTTCTATTCAATGTCAGGAAATAGGAAGATTCAAAGATGCTAAAGATAAATATTCCAGAGATCAGGAGCATTAAATAGATGTTTATAAACAAATGCCTGTTTTAATTCAGGTCCCTATCTTCCTCCAACTCATATGTAAATAATGACCATAAATTTAAAAGTATGGGTAGTTCTTTCTATTAACCAAGTGTATTATACAACTTTAACGGCCTTTACTAGCAACTGTATCATCTACTGATTTCTGGATTTTCACATTAAGGAATGACCTCCTTGGGGTAAGGCAGTGCCATGTTCTTCCTTTGTTTTCAGTAAACTTATTAGGATTCTCTCCCTGCCCTACAATCTGTGTAAAAGAATAATAAGTATGTTACCTATGTACTTTGCTTTTCATTTTGAAGAGTTAGATAGTTAATTATTTATATTAGATATTTATTTTCAATATGAAGTAAGATGGCCCATGTATATTGTATGTAAAATGTCTATTTTGTTTCCAGCAGTCTTCATTTACTCTGGTTGCTATGCATCATTTATTATCACCATAGAAATGAATAGTTTGTTCCAGTCTTGATTACCACTCACCTAAGATAACCTGGGTGCTGTTGTTCCCCTTCAGGGCAGAGAAGAGGAAATATGGATGTAAAAAACCAAACAGCGGTGACCGAGTTTATTTTTCTAGGGTTTCCAGGCTCTTCTTCTCTGCAGCTCCCATTGTTTATGATTTTTCTCACTGTGTATTTGCTGTCTCTCATGGGAAACACCCTAATTATTTTTCTTATTCTTATGGATTCCACACTACAGACACCTATGTACATTTTCTTAGGAAACCTATCATTCCTGGAGATCTGGTACACTACAGCCACGGTGCCTAAGTTACTGGCTACATGTGTCACAAAGGTTGTCACCATTTCTGTTGCAGGATGCATCACTCAGTACTACTTTTTCTTCTCTCTGGGAGCCACTGAGTGCATCTTGCTAGCAGTTATGGCCTATGACCGGCATGTGGCTGTATGCCGTCCTCTACATTACTCACTTCTCATGAGTGTTCACATTTGCCTGAGGTTTTCAGCTGCATCGTGGATTGGAGGTTTCATTGCCCCTCTGCTACCTACCATACTCATCTCTCAGCTGAACTTTTGTGGCCCACAGAATATCAACCATTTCTTTTGTGACTCTGACCCCATCTTTAAACTCTCCTGCTCAGACACATTCTTGGTGGAGGCCTTGGGTTACACCTGCAGCTCTGTGGTGATTCTTAGTTCTTTCCTTCTCACAATGAGCTCCTATGGTAACATTGTGGTCACAATAATCAGACTGTCTTCCAGGGAGGCAAGGAAGAAAACATTCTCAACTTGTGCCTCCCATCTCACAGTAGTGACCATCTACTATGGCACCATAATCTTCGCCTATGTCCGACCACCAGCCAAGTACAACTTCACTATTGGCAAAGTGTCTCAGTATTCTACTGCGTGATCACCCCTTTAGTCAACCCTCTAATATATACCTGAGAAACAAAGATGTGATGAAAGCTTTCCAGAAATTTCTATCCCAAAAGAGGTTTTTATTGGGCAAAAAAATGCATGGACTTTGAGAAAGCAACAGTTACACTCTGGAAGTAGTCTCAGGCCTCATGTAATCATGGTAAGAATTTGAATTTGGTTTTAAAAATGAACTCTGACATGACCAGTTCTGCACACTTCATAGTATGCTCTGAATGCTACTGAAAAGTTATTTTATAGCTATTCTATTTATAATATTTAGTATAAAAAATGATAGACAGAGTAAACACTGAAAACATTTTGCCTATAAGATTTTCCACACTTGGTGTATTCAAAATGAAATAGTTTTAAAGAAAGTCTAGTCCATAAAGTTTGTAACAAATGAAACAGTGTTCCTCCATGTAAGAGTCTAATGGAAACCTAATAAAAGAACTTCAAGAATAAATCCTTGCAGTAAATATTTACTACACAAATGATGGAGTAGACACAGTTTTTAAGGTTTAACAATTATTTGTTAACATAGATGTAGATATATAACTTTTCTAGACAAACATGACTTTTCTGGATAATGTAAAATTGAAAATAAATGAATAGGAATTAGAATAGTAGTAAGGGTACCACGATTAAAACAATTTAAAAGATTTGCAATGAAATAATATAAGCATTGGATTTCTAACATGTTTAAGTAACCATCAAATTAAATTAAATGGTACACACCCACAATTTTAGCTTCTAAAGATACTGAGCCTGAAGAATAATGATTATATTCAACATAGCAAGCTCTTCTCTCAAGAATAAAGAAAAATAATAAGGCACTGCATGTTTTCCATTGTCATAATGGAAACTAAGAATCTTTATGGTTTTTATTTCTTTTAGTGCAATTTTAGGAATAAAACAGATGGCAAGGAAGAGTAAAACACAAATATCCTACTGGTGAGTGTTTCTGTAGCCACCTCTATAGTGCTATACCTTCTAAGTGTCAGAGAGAATGCCATCAGAAGAAACTTAGAGAACCCTCAATACCGCCATAGACACAGAGTGAGAATCTGCAATGTAACTAGATGACTGGCACCCAGAGTGAATCTTGAGAGCCACTATATGAGACATTAAGATACTATAATAAAATAAGAGATTGGTGCACGTGCTCAAGCTTGAAATTTTTCTTGAACTCCAGCATGAAATCTTTCTGGAATACATAAAAATTGTAAGAATAATGGTTTTGCTTTTTAAAATTAATTTATTCATTAAAATTTTCATACAGGTGTATACATCACACTAACCCCTTCCTGCATGCCTTATTGTTTTCCCATCCCCAACAAAGCCCTCTGTGCTGATAAAGTCCTCACCCCACTTTCATGTCTTCCGGCTTTATGTCCATTTTTATTAAGTAACTTCGTTTGGGCATGGAAGTAGACCTATCCACGGAACAAGGGTCAGTGGCTACAAAGTTGAAGACAATGTTCTTCCAGACCTTCCCTAATTCAACCACAGGGGTCAGCAGCTTCTGTCCATTGGTTGGGTACAAATACTTGCATCTGACTCAGCTAGCTTGTTGGGTCTTCTGGACGGCAGTCATGATAGGCCCCTTTTTGTGTGCTCCATAGACTCAGTAATAGTGTCAGGTCTTGGGACTCCCCTTGAGCTGGAACCCACTTTGAGCCTGTCACCGGACCTTCTCCTCATGTTCCTTTTCATTTCCATCCTGAAGTTCTTTGAGACAGGAACAATTATGGGTCAGAGTTTTGACTGAGGATGGCAACCCCATTGCTCACTCAATGCCCTGTCTTTCTGCTGGAGGTGGGCTCTACAAGTTCCCTCTCCCCACTGTAGGGCATTTCATCCAAGGTCCCTCCCTTTGAGTCTTAAAAGTCTCTCATCGCTCAGGTCTCTGGTACATTCTGGAGGGTCCTCCCAACCTCCTACCTCCTGAAGTTCCCTGTCTCTACTCCCTCTGTTGGCCCTCAGGGCTTCAGTTTTTAACCCTATCCAATACCAGAACATGTTCCCCTCTTACCCTCATGTCCTCTCCATCCCATGTCTCTCCTGTCCCTCCTTCCTCTCTTGTGATTGCTTTTCTTTTCCCTCCCAAGTGCGACTGAGGTCTCCTGACTTGGGCCCTTCAGCTTGTTGACCCTTTTGAATTCTGTGGACTGCATAGTGAGTACTCTGCAACATATGTATTTTTTTTTTTTTTGGCTAATATCCACTTATTACTGAGTACATACCATGCTTGTCCTTCTGGGTCTGAGTTACCTCACTCAGGATGATACTTTCTAGTTCCATCCATTTACCTGCAAACTCAAGATGTCCTCATTCTTAATAGCTAAGTAGTATTTCATTGAGTAAATGAACCACATTTTCATATCCATTCTTCTGTCCAGGGACATCTGGGTTGTTTCTAGCTTCTGGCTATCACAGACAAGGCCACTGTGAACATAGTGGAACATGTGTCCCTAATGGCATGGTAGGGCATCCTTTGGGTATATCCCCAAGAGTGGTATTGCTCAGTCTTCAGGTAGATCTATTTCCAATTTACTGAGAAACCCCCAGATTGATTGCCAGAGTGGTGGTACCAGTTTGCAATCCTACCAGCAATGGAGAAGTGTTCTTCTTTATCCACATCCTCTCCAACATAGTGCTGTCACCTGTGGTTTTGATCTTAGCCATTCTGATTGGTGTAAGGTAGAAGATCTCAGCATCGTTTTGATTTGTATTTCTCTGGTCACTAAGGACGTTAAACATTTCATTAAAAGGCAATTCTGTAGGGGGACCAGCAGTCTCAATTAACCTGGACTCCCAAGATCACTCAGACACTAGACCACCAAGCGACAGCAAACACCAGCTGATATATGGCCTCCAACACATATACAGGAGAGTTTCTACCAGGTCTGGGTTCAGTCAGAGAAGATGCACCTAACTTTCAAGAGACTGGAAGCTCCAGAGAGTTTGAGGTCTGGTGGGGAGTGAAGTGAGGGATGGGAACATCCTCATGGAGACAGAGGGGCAGGGAGGAGGTATGGGATGTGGAACAGTTGGAGGGTGGACCAGTAGGGGAATAAAATCTTGAGTGTAAAAAAAAGAGACAGAGATTAAATAAAAAGATGGAAAATATATTAAAACAGATTGAAGACAATGACTTTTACTTCCCTTTCAACTCCCAGCTGTCAATAACTTCCCTGGGTAGTTTCAGTTCTAGAAGCCCACCCCAATCTATGAATATTTACATTCTCGTCTAGAGTATGTCTTGAGAAGCAAGAGTAATGCTGTGAATTCACAAATGCTATTTTCTTCTCATATCTTTCTGCACCTCTTTCACAGTGTTTCCTGAACCTCGTAGGAGTGTTATGGTAGCCCCATTAAGGCAGAAGACTCAAAGTAACTTGTTTCAGCATCTTAACTAGACCTGAATCTCATTAACACTCACATCATAATGAAACTTCTCTGACCAAGGCTCAAGGCATCATGGATCTGGTTATGAATATAAATACTTAGGAGCCAGTTTGACAAGTCCATTTAGCAAAATAAAATTACTATGTTTCCAAGTAGGACCTATTATCTCTCCAGTCATGTGTCTTTGATCAGTTATCAATGGGAGGTGAGGTCCTTGTTCCTGTGGAGCCTCTATGCCCCAATATAAGGTAATGCTAGGGTGGTGCAGCAGGAATGGGTGGGTGGGTGGGTGGGAGAGCTCTCTCAAAGAAGCAGTGGGGAGAAGGAATGGGATAGGGGTTTGATGAAGGGAAATCACTGGGAAGTGGGGATAACATTTGAAATGTAAATAAATAACCAATAATAATAATAAAAAGAAAGTACAAGGCATGAACTTGCGTCTATGGAGTTGGTTTCAGATACAAATAGAAAATGGTTAATTTCATACGGGCAATACCATTATTGCACCCAGTGAGCACATACTTCTTGACTTGAAAATTTGTATTTAAGTGTGCAAAGTGTACAACTAGTAAATACTGCAGCCAACAGTTCCCTAGTTTTATATGTAAAGCTTTATATATATTTCTGAGCTTTTGTCAATATAAATTTTACATGTAAGTATGATATTTGGGCCTAAAAGTGCCATAGTGTGTTCTAAAATTTAGTTTTCCACAAAGAATATCAAAGTTACATGGAAATAATTCATGAATACATTCTGAACTGATAAAAAGCTGTATAATGTCCCATTTATGGTGATTTTTTTTCATTTCATTGATGATAGTAATTGATTTCTACAATTAGATTCTGTTTAGAATTTTTAATTATATGATGGTACTATAGGCTTTGAATTTCCCTGTTTTTTGTAATTCACTTATTTTATTCCATCAATATATTTGGAAATTTGCCTTGGTTTGAAGTTTATTTTCTTCTGTAACTATGTAACATCATGGAAATGCTTACACTTCTTAGGAAGCCTTTTGATGACCCTTTGATGATTGTGTGTTAACACACTTATACAAGGAATAGCAGGGAAATGTGGTTATTTGTGATTTGTACATGTTTATTTAACTCCCTAATAAAAAATGTTTTGAATACTTTGTTTGTTTAATAGAATATTCTCCTATTGTGCACCTTTGCAAAAATTGATACCAATATTTTCATGTTTATTTTCTTGTGAAGCATTCATGCACTGAATTTCCATTTAAACATGTTCCAATACCTCCATTATATTTGTGAAGTGTGAATCGTGAACTATAAAAGAGAAAATTATGAACTCAATTATTTATATCAACATTAAGAAATAAAACCATCTTTCTTTTTGTGTTTAAGTATAAATCCTGAGAATTCATTACTGCATTTCTAGTATTTAATAATAGGACTGAAATATGAAATTTATATTATGTCTAAATTATATATATATATGTGTGTTTAGTTGTGTGTGGTTGTGTGTTTTCGTATAAAGACATAAGATACATGTGCCAAAACACAGACACACAAACACACACACACACTCACATAGAAAGAGAAAGAGAGAGAGACTATGATTTTCCAAAATCTATTGCTTGTCTAAAAGAAGTACATTAAAGTCTCAATAAGAGGCTGACAGGGTGGGTCAATTGGAAAGATATTTACTGACAAGCATGAGACTCTGAGTCTGGATCCCCAACACTCATGTAGAAGGTTGGACGTTGCATAAATGCTTTTATCCAGGCTGGAGAGTAGAGGGTAGTCAGGAACAGGAGGATGTCTAAGGTGGGTTGAGCATCAACAGAGTCTTAACCTGTGCCTCTTCTGCTTTATAATACAGGTACAATGGGACCTCATGCCTTCCCTGCCATCATGAATTCGTATACTCAAAACATAAGACCAAATAAGACTTGGTTTTCTTACTTTATTTTTGTTGTTGTTTCGTTGTGGTGTTTTTAATTATTTAGTTTTGTTTTTTTCATGTACTTTGTTACAACACTGATAAAATAACTAGTAAGATATCACTAGAATCCTTAGGTAAAGTTTCTCTACATATTTAATATTTACCAACAACTATAATAATATGATATTAACTTTATGTTCAGTATAATTTAGAGTTGTATGTATTTAGTTTAATATACTCTGGGAGAAACTGTAAGCCATGTTCTTCTTCAGCTATTCTAGTGTATTCTGGGGACTAATCAGTCCCTCCTTCAAAAAGTACCAAGTATATCACAATTGTCTTACATGGAAAGTAAATTGAGGAAGGTTACTAGGAAAGACTTTTCCTTGGGATTTTTAAATTAATTAATTGGTTAGTTACTTTAATTAACTAACCAATTAATTAATTTACATCCCAAGCGTTGCCTCCAGTTGCCCTCACTGAGAGGATGGGATATCTCCTGTATATCCTTCCATGCTGAAACATCGAGTCTCTGCCAGATTAAGAGCATCCTCTTCCACTGAGGCCAGAGAAGGCAACCTTATTGAAGAATGGATGCCAAAGTCTGGTGATAGCTTTAGGGAGTGCTTCTGCTCCAGTTGTTGGGGGGCCCACTGGGAGAGTGGCCTGTACATCTGCAGCATATGTGTCATGGACCTTGTTCAAACCCATCTGTGTTCTTTGGTTGGTGGCTCAGTTTTTGAGAGTTCCCAGAGGTCCAGGTTAGTTCCTTTGGGGAATTTTAAGACAATAGGCAAATGAGATAAAACGATGTGTTAGAGACCTTTGGATAACACACTGTTTCAAAGGATATCTTATCAAGATTTACAAGGAGGTAAATAATGTTCCTGTTTATATTTACTTTATTCTATTGTAGCAAAAGATTAAAGTTTAGCACAGAATTTTGAATGCTATCAGAGGCCTAAATTGTAACTACATGTCATGACTACATAGTTTACAAACTTTTAGGTGATCCACCAATAATTGAATGTTAATACATAAAAAAAGTATTTCTCAATTGCACCTGTTGGAAGATCTTCCTACATATGCCTGAGGACTAATCATTTTCCAGGAATTTCAGGAATCTGAGTTGTTTTAAAGTACAAATTCAAATTTTTGTTGATAAAATATTAAAATACTCTGCTCCAAAACAAAGATTTAAATCTAAAGATATTTGGAGAAACTAGGGAGTTAGGGTGGATACCAAAACAATGCATATTATGAGTGATTTCTTCATCCATGTATCTTCATCTGGATGGTTACAATGGCTTGATAAAACTCATCACTATTCTCATCTCCCTGATTATATTTTTTCCCTGTTCACAACAGCTTGTCCTAATCCTGTTCAATTGCTCATTTGTACTCTGCCTTTGGTGAGAACTGAAGCGTGTTTTATTAAGCAGCCACATACATAGCTAATCTCTAAACTAAGACTTAATTATTTCACTCTCTTAGGATATATTTCTTTTATATTGCTTTAAAGTGCTTATATTTTGTGCCTCCTCAGGAGCACAAGCTTTTTACTGCCCCACAAAACTCTTTATTTTTGTCACTATGAATTAGTCCCATGTCTAACGTATCTGTTATATTGTATCATTTTTCAATAAATAGTAAGTCAATACCTAAACCTAGTACCCATCAATGTAACTTCAGACAGAACTTGACTATACACAAGATATCAGAATATGTGGGAAGTAAAAAGTCATATCATAAAACATGCTGTGAGAAATACAGAGGAACAAGTGGAGGAAATAATTTTGGTGTGGTGGTCTCTTAAGATTCCTTTATGAACAAAACATCAGGAAATCCTGACATGTTTTATTATCAATGTGTGTAGTTGAACGATTTGAAAGTTTTTTTTAATGTATCTCTTTTTAAATACATATTTACTATTTTACTTCCCTGTTTATCTGTGTTTTTCTGCACTTATGCTTGTGGACATTGTGTCTGCAAAGGGTTTATAGATGCTAGAAATAGTCATTAGATTATTTGGAAATGAAGTTACAGCAAATTGTGAACCACTGTGTCAATTTTAGAACCTGACATCACTCCCAAAAGCAGCATGTGTTTTCTAACTGCTGAGATGAGTTTCCAGCCAATCACCTTTTTTTTAAACTTTCATTTTTTTCTTTTCATTTCATTTGTATTTTTGAGAATATAATTGATTGACAATATTTCTTTTTTCCCTTACCTCACTCTAAATCCTCCCATATACTTTTCCTCTCTCATTCAAATTCATGTCCTCTTATTTATTATTGTTTCTTTTTCTTGCTAACAGAGACTGAGAGTTTATAATTATACCAGATCACTTTTTTTACACATAAATGGATAGTGATATACGAGGAAATGTAAATGGCTTTGTTAGGAAAGCTATGTCTTGGGAAGTTTGGCTTTA
The DNA here is from genome assembly GCA_021653895.1 of Mastomys natalensis. Lineage (NCBI taxonomy): Eukaryota > Metazoa > Chordata > Mammalia > Rodentia > Muridae > Mastomys > Mastomys natalensis. Next base: position 58,027 of record JAJTUV010000295.1, on the reverse strand, counting down.
GAGACTTCATGCAAATTAGAATCTTTATCTTTATCTCAGTTCTGGATAAATGGAATCTTATCAATCCCCAACAGATCCAGAGAAAACTGCTTGTGATATAGAAGGGAATGTTCATTTGCCCTGAAAATAAATAGGTGTTTATCAGATGTGTGATCTGTACAGTAGACAAATTGTTGCTTACAAAATGATAATTCCTGTTTAGGGGATATCATAATGAAAGGATTTGCATAAAAGAAGCCTCTTCTCAAGAAAGATGGTAGCTAATAAATGAAACCATCCAGTGCCCATCTAAGGGTACCAAATACGTATTGATGGTGGCAATTGGCAAACTTTTGAAAATATTATAGTTACTCAGGTCTTCATCCCTGAAGTAAGACACTTACTAATGTCAGGTGAAGGCCCCTTGAATGGTAAATATGGCTATGCAAAATTGATCAGTGCTCTGACCCAATATTAGGACAAAGGAAATAAAACAGTGAAGGGAATGAGACTAGGGTTTTATTCTTCAGTTTGTTACCTACTAGACAATTGCAGTTTCATGTAAAGAGTAACTTAATTAGGAAAAACAGCATACAGGTCTGTTTTTATTTTTCTAATAATTTTTAACAAAACAGTAAAATAAATTGTCATAAACTAAACGATAAGTTGTTACTAACTCATGTATCAAATGAAAGTAGCACCTTGCAGAAAAATAAAGTAGAGGCTTTAACAATTCAGAAGTACCTATGTAGGTTCCTCGGTTCATTTCCACAGACCAATTATAAACATCAGTGTAACTATTTGGAACTATACCAGTTTTTGTTCATTTCTCCCACCTGACAGACCATGGGAAAAATTGAGAATGGCCAATGTCACTAGAATAACCGGATTCATTCTTATTGGATTCTCGGATGCTCCTGAGCTACAGACTGTGTGTGGGCTGTTCTTCCTGGCACTGTACCTAGCAGTCATTATGAGTAACAGCCTCATCATCGCTCTCATCACTATGGACCTGAAGCTCCAAACACCCATGTACTTTTTCCTGAAGAATTTGTCCCTGTTGGATGTCTTTCTTGTGTCCATCCCAATCCCAAAGTTCATCATCAATAGCCTAACTCACAACAATTACATTTCAATTCTGGGTTGTGCCTTTCAGATACTTTTAATGACGTCCTTCTCAGCAGGTGAAATATTTGTACTGACTGCAATGTCTTATGACCGATATGTTGCCATCTGCTGTCCTCTGCATTATGAGGCTATCATGAGTAATGAGATCTGTGTGCTGATGGTGGGTGTTTCCTGGGCTACTGGAGTACTCTTTGGAGCCATATATACAGCTGGCACATTTTCCATGCCTTTCTGTGGCTCCATTGTGATCCCACAGTTTTTCTGTGATGTTCCCTCTTTACTAAGGATTTCCTGCTCTGGATCACTCATAATCATTTACATAAGTCTTGGGATTGGTATGTGTCTATGCATGTCTTGCTTTATCTGTGTCATGATATCCTACTTTTACATTATCTCCACTGTACTGAATATTCCTACCACTAAAGGTCAGTCTAAGGCATTTGCCACCTGCATCCCCCATCTCACTGTTTTCAGTGTTTTTATTGCCACGGCTTGCTTTGTTTATCTGAAGCCACCCTCAGATGTACCATCAATTATAGACAGGCTGTTTTCTATGCTATATACAGTGCTTCCTCCAGCACTTAATCCTGTGATCTACAGCCTGAGGAACAGTGATGTCAAGTGTTCTCTGAGGAGGTTACTGGAAAATCTCTGTCCAAGGGATTCACATCACTTAACAGTTCAACGTTTCTGTCAGTGTTATAGTGCCTCACAAGTTACAAGCAAGTTTTTTTAATTTTTGAATTTCAAAAGACAACAGTATCTGCACTGCTATGATAAAGCTGTTCTCTTTGGGGAAATATAACTTTCTAAAAGGATTGATCATTTTCTTTTTATGATAAGGTTCAATATCTGGTTGTTGATAACACATTTTCTCATTCATTTAGAAATAAAAACAAAACAAAATTAACAAGAGCAAAATTACATATGAGAAAAAAAAATCAAGGTAAGTTCATGTAGGTTTCTATGCTAGTCTTTTTAATAATTAGAACAGGTTAGAAGCTAACACAGTAGGCCTAGTATCTACTTGACTCAATCCTTAAAGCAGTATCAAATGCTTAATGCAAAGACAAACCTGGAAGAAGTTCATACGATACAAGTTATAAAAGATAAATTGTAGCCATTCAGGTTGAGTATATTATTAGAAATACACTAGAGAGTTGGATATTTGTGTGATTGTTCTCCTATAGTTTCTCCTGAATCCATTACTGACCTGCGAATGACTCATACGTCTAAGGATGAGCTGAAATTATCTTAAATTTTGAGAGAGTTTAAAAAACACAAAACCCTTTTTAAACTACTGCTACGGAGAGGAGACTCTCTGAATATCATAGCACTCTGGAAAGGGTCAAAGGGTTCTCTGTTTGGTGAATCTATCTGAATTTGTTCATTGAACAACAAGCTAGCAGCTACTTTGAGCTGTCGCTACTACTTGACATGGAAGACTTTTTTTTTTTACTGTGAATGTCTTTGGTCCTCTATGCTCCTGTAAGGAAATAATCTTTTAAATATACTAGTTCACCAAGTTGGACTTAGGTGGAACTACCTTAGTCTTTCTTTGGTTCTTTATCTGATCTGAGTAGGTATTGTTCTCCACAGAAAAATTAAGATAACAGCTATGCTTGTCCTTCAGCCTGCTAGGAGTGCAGGAGGATATAATTTTTATATGTGCAGGTATACCCCTGCAATACTCCTCAGTGTATGCAAAGAGTATATTGAACCTACTACAATTACAGACTAAATCTCTTTTCACTTAAAGACTTGTTTTGAGTGATTTTACATTATCTTCAAACAAATAAGATATTCTTTGCCATCTATGAACTCTCTGGAGATTCTATATATTTTCACAATAATTATTTGTCTTTTTTATTTAATTAGTTTCCATTTATATAAAAATAATGTCATGAGGCTTTCATAAGATATAGCCACTGTCAATTATATTAACAATGTTTTATAGTCACTTTGTCTAAAGTTTACTAGATGATAGTCATGGATTGAAACAATATTCATCTACCTTATATCCTATCTCATCATAGACAGATATATATTGAGACAGATCACTTCTCTCTATTCTCAAGTAGAAAACAAATGACTCATCATTCTGGGATACACTTTGCTATCTCTAAAACAACTGCTGAAAATAAATCCTCTGGGATATCTACAATTCCCTTAAAACCTTCATCCAGCCAACAGTATATTAATTTCCACTAATAAAAATAATGATAATAAGTACAATTTATAGAAAAATGACCCAACTTCAAAGTCTAGATGTACATAATTTTGATTGATTGAATATCAATATAATCTCAAGACATAAGTTACAACAAAAAAAGGAGACAAACTACATCACCTTAGAGACTCCCATTAACATTAGCTGACTCATAAACAATACCATTCTCCCTGCTTAACATGCTCTCCACAAGGTATCTCTCTCTCTGCTGTTTGATGTTCAGGACACACCTGTTTTTACTTTACAAATAAACTTTTGTTTCCTGGTCTTTGTGTCTGTTTATCAGTTAGCTCATTACTGAGGCTAAGAATATAGAATGAAAGTCTTCTGACTTTCCTTGCCAAACTCCCCAAAATATTTGTGATCTTAACTAAAACACACTTTTTATTCTGATTTACTGAGCACACCCTGCAGAACTCAATGAAGAATATTGATCCTAGATCTAGTTAAGATAACTTCTTTATTTTTATCTTTTGTCCTATCACTCCTTTTCACATACTATGATCTTCTTTCTCAGGGTTTAATCTCAAATATTTACTGGAAGCACAAGTCAAATGAACTAGAAGCCACTTACCTTGTTCATCTCCTAGTGATGAAAGACAATATGATGAATAGGACGTTCAAGAGAAATCAAGATAGGACACAAAACAGATGAGATTGAGAAGAGGTATAATTCCTCATCAAACACAATTTACATATAACAAAAGAATATACCTGTAGAATGTGTCCAATATGTCAATAACACAAAAGAGTTATGTGGGTTTTAGGCTCATGAGTATTTAGCCTTTGACATTATTCCATAAATAATAAGAATTTCTAAATTAAATTGAGATATTTAGACAAACAATCTCAGAGAAATTCTAAAATTTAAAATATCACTGTATGTAATAAAATACAAGAGGACAGTAAGCCCAAAATGCTACCAAGTAACTATGGGATATTGATGACCAGGACAGGGTTGCTTTCAAAAGGCTCAAAGAGTTTAATATAAGACCAAAATTTTTGAAACTGCTCCAGAAAACACTCCACTTAGAGAGAAAGGTAAGGATGTATTTTTCACATTTATTTTTATTTTTTGGAATTTATATGTGACTACTGCATTTATATCCTTTCTCATCACTTCTACTCCTTCCATGTCTTTCTCTCACTTTCTTTCAAATATTTATCCTGTTTAAAAATTATTGTTGTTATACACACACACACACAAACACATACACACATATGCATATACATGAGTACATACATCACCACAACTAAAATCACCATGGACTATTTTACTACTGTGGTATAAAGGCAAATTGAAGAGAGCTTCTTACCTGGCTGATATCTAGTGGTTTCTTGCATGTATTATGTTGAAGAGTGAAGAGTTAAATACATGAGATAGTAATATTTTGTATAAAAAATCACATGAGAATTTTCCTATTCGGAAATTAAATACTAAAAAAAAAATGTCCTGCTGTGTAGCCTGAGCAGCAGATAATCATATATATTACATTGTTAATAATATTTTTGTATGTCTTTTACTTTGAAGTAATATCTATTTTCTAAATTGTTGGCGATATGTTTTTAAAGGTATAGAAGAAAAAAGAGTACTTTAAAATTGATGTGAATTAGTTTAAAGAAAATAACTCCATTAAATGGAACACATAACCACATGAAAGAGAAAATGTGTAAAAGTATTAAGCAAGATAATATAGATTGGATAAAACATGGAAGGAAGCATTCGTGAAATCTGCAGTTGTTATATGGAGGATTATGACATGGTGGTGTGATAAAAAAAGATTATAACTTTGGGTATGCATACTTTAGGATTCTGAAAATGAGAAAATTTTTGATATTTTTGGGATCTAATAATTTCAGGTCAGAAAAGTAGAAAAACTAAAAAAACATACAAATAGTCCTGCTGAAATTCACATTAGTTCTCTTCTCGCTGTTGTGGTAGAATGCCTGATAGAAAAGACAAGAATTTAGTTTGACCCCTGGTTTCTGGATAACCTTGCATTTAGAGACTTGATCATTTGGGGAGGAGTGTGCACTGCCTCTCTTCACATAGTATTTGACCAGGTAGCAGACGCCCCTAGAAGAAGGGCAGGCTCTAAGCCTCAAGGTCTTTCTATACTTTTTCTGTGTACCAGCTAGACTTCCCTTCATGTTATTCTAAAGTCTCACAAAACAACTCATTCATCTTGAGTAAAAGTGTGAGAACATATGAGCCCATGGGTGACCCTTTACAAGCAAACCCTAAGGCTAATTTATATCACAGAGTCAGTATGAACCCAAAGGATTGAATTACATAAAACCCATATCAAATTGATGATTGAGTAAGTCAAGGCTCAAAGTTTGTTTTCTTTATTTAGATTTCATGCTGACTTCTTCATATAAAATGCTATTTTATTATAGCTAATGCTTATATTTTATATTGTTATATCATTTTTCTTGTGTTCTTCCTCAATTCTCTTGCACTAGTTGACTTAGTCATCTTCTTTTCTCTTTCTCTTACTTCAGGTGGTAAGAATCTTTTACAAGTTCACTTTCAACCAAGTGCTGCTTCTAGGATTACAAATGGCATGAAATTAAATTCAAATAATAATGGTTCAGAACGCTATAAAATAATAAAGACAAGCTGATGTTAGGTGCTAGCAGAGATCATTCTTCTACAGCATGTAGACCAGGAATGTAAACGTGCTAGAATTGTGGAAAACAAGTAGAGATCACAAGGGAAGAAATATGTCTTTAAATAATTAACTATCTTATGTTCTTCAAAAATACCAAAGCCTCAAATTGAAAAACCTGACTGATGAACTATTTGAAGTTACAGAAAAACAAATGGAATCTACCTTACCAAATGCCCATCATGCATCATTCAATTCTAGAAGAGAATGCTGTGTAAAGAAGTTAGTAGTACACATGAACATGGCTATGAATATGAAAAGAAACTAGATATAACGACTAGATAAATATTTAATTTTGATATTTCTGAGGACTAAACTGTGAAATATTTCAAGATGTGATATCTAGATAAAATAGATAGTAATTCATAATGTCCCTACAATTTTTGTATTCATATTTTATAAATTTACACTGATTTTTTAAAGTTATTTCTTATATCCAGGCCTTTAGCTGAAAGTATTTATAAGCTATAATAGTTCCTTGGTAATAGTTTTGGAGTCATTTACATATACAGTCATATCAATTGCAAATAGTGATACTCTGAAATCTTCCTTCACAATTGGTATCCTCTTGATCTCCTCTTTTTCTCTTACTTCACTTACTATATTGAATAGATATGGTGAGAGCAGGTGGCCTTGTCTTTTCCTGATTTTAGTGGAACTGCTTATGTTTCTCTGTATTTAATTTAATGTTGGCTATTGATTTACTGTATATTACATTTAGATATGTACCTTGTATCTCTCTCTCTCCAAACTTTTATCGTAAAGGGAAGTTGGATTTTTTAAAAAGCTTTTCCAGCACCTATTTAGATGATCATATTTTTATTTTATTTGCTTAGATAGTGGATTGGAGTGGTGGATTGTTGTATGTCAGTAGCCATCAAGGATAGGCTAAGGCTAGCAAATGGCCTTCCTGAATATGGTCCACTGCTTTTGACATGGTCTACTATGCATGAGGTCAATGGCAAGGTTCCAAAGAGACTTTATCTCAGGATTGCTTCTTGCACCGTATCCTTTCTAGTCATTATTAAATTAATTTAATAATTCCTGGGCATTAGCACACCCTACCTGCAGATCAATATACAGATGAACTTTCATCAGTTAATGATGCTTAGATGAATTAACGATTCTATAGAATTCCTGATTTCATTCAAATAATTTTAGGAAGAAAGTTTTAAATAATGATTTTTAGTTATTTTGCTAAAAGAAATAATAATGTTTGAATCAAGACTAGAATATGCCCACTCCTCTTATAGTAAGTAAAGACTGCATAATAAGAAATATAATGAGTTTTCACAATTAAAGAGAGAAATAGACTGGGAACAAATTTTTATTAAGGAAAAACATTTAGGTCCAAGGATATACCACAGGTGTGCAAAATGATAAAACAAGGGCATGTAAAAACTGCTGCTTGAACTTATAAAGAGCATATAGAATGAAACACTGCTTTGAACTTATTATCAACTTCTGTAACTCCCATTTTATGTAACATTTTATCTCTGATGTAATTTTCTAAATAACTTTTTGTGTAAAAAAGTATAAAAAGGCCAGAGAAAAGAAATAAAGTTGTTGGTTGAATGCTTTGGCTTGGGGAGCTCTGCCCGAATCCATCCATCCATCTATCCATCCATCCATCCATCCATCCATCCATTCATCCATCCAAATGTATGTGTCTATCTGTTTGTATATAGGTTTCTAGGTATATGTGCGTATATATAAGCATGCAAGAATACTTGTAGCATGTATGAGATGATTGAGCCCAACAGAAATATGAATGTGTTAATGAGTAAATGAGAACCTGAAAATGAAAATATAACTGAATATATGAATGTATGTATGAATGTCTGTACATATTTGCGTATATAATGTATGTATGAATGTCTATGCATATTTATCTATATAAAGCATCTTAATTCTTTTTCTTTCCTTCCTTTCTGATCCACAGAGTTAACTAACCTAGCTAGAGAAGCTTCTGGTTACCTTGAGAGTGAAGAGAGTGATAGAAATATGTTCCTGATGATCAGCAGCAGGTTTTAATCACCCAGGGCAGTGGGTTTTAGCCATACATTAAGCAAGAGAGTTTTTAAGAGTTTTCTTTTTTAGAAGTTATCAGTAAGCATTCAGTACAGTTAGAGAGCTGGATGGCTAGAGACCATCAATGCTATATATGTATTTAAATCTATGTCCAATGCTGTGGCCCAGGACTGGCTGGCTCCAGACAGTTACGTGTTGAACCATCACTTCATTTCTGGTATGAAGCCTACTTGGTAATGGTGAATGATGTTTTTGATATGTTGTTGGCTTAAGTTTGAGAGTATTTTATTGAGTTTTTTGCATTAATGTTCACGAGGAAGATTGATTTGAAATTCTCATTCTTGGCTGAATCTTTGTATTCTTTAGGTATTAAGGTGACTGTGGCCTCATAAAATAAATTTGACAGTGTTTCTTCTGTTTGCATTTTGTGGAATAATTTGAGTAGTATTTATATTAGCTCTTCTTTGAAATTCTGGTAGAATTTTACTTTAAAACCATCTGGCCCAGAACTTTTGTTAAATGGGAGATTTCTGTAATGATCCTTTCTATTTCCTTAAGGGATATAGGCCTAATTTTATTGTTTACATGACCTTGATTTAATTTTTGTATTTTCTTTAGATTTTCCAATTCTGTGGCATATTGGTTTTTGAAATAATACCTATTTAGGATGAATTCCTAAATATACTCTTAAACAAAAGCATTTTATAGCCATAATGTTACATTGGTTGAGATCTTTATATTTTGATACAAAATTGAAGTTATATTTTGTTACATTGATACAAAATTTTGGATATTCATATACGTTTAACATTTTCATTGGTATAAATCTTTGTATATTAATATAAAATTTAAATTTCATTTGTTACACTTAGAAAAGCACTGAGTCTATGCAACCCATTTAAGAATAAAAGGAATATACCCAGTTCTTTAATAAATGGTATTACAACATATTTAGAATAACTAAGTAATGAAAGTTAATAGTCACATAGTCAAACTCACGGTCTTACTAGATTCTTATTTAGTTAATCACAATAATATGTTTTCAAGTTTATTCAAATGGTAAATAGTTAAAATTAATCAATGTTTAACAACTCAGGCATGGTATATAAAGATAGGTAGTCTTTCAAAATCTCGGAGATCCACATTATGACATTTAATGTTACTACATTACTAAAAGATATTTTGACTATGAGACATGTCTGTTCCTGATAGTAATCCCATTCCACTTCAAAGAACGGGATGAGCATCTTTACCTCCATGTAGCATTGCTTTGATTTTGGCAATCTAGTCACTGAACAAGAAATGCCCTAATTTTATCTACAAACAGAATGCTGTCCAAAAAGGACAAACAGATGCATGAGAGTCCATTTCTATGCTCTTCAAAGTCAGGGTAAACTAGTTCTTCATAATTCCTACTTCACTCAAGGTCTGTCAAAGGCCAAAAGGCTAAGACAGATGCTCCAATGTTATAAGGAGTGTTGGGCACTGTCCGGGCAGTCAGCTGTCTCTGCCAATTGTTTAAATTTTGGAAGCTACGTTCCTGCACTTCCTACACATGCAAATATTTATTACTTCTGAAATCTCTGAAGGGGTTGAAGTCTAGTTATAGTCTTACAACAACACTTAAATTGGTTTGTATTAAAAAAAAAAAAGGTGTTCTAGATTAATAATAGTTTGTAGGATGGCATTCAAATTAAAATAGAAGATAATTTAGGTGCCAAATTATAAACTCATTTAGATTAGATAGATGGTAAAGTACCTCATCTAAGTTATAAATTATAGACTGGACTTTTAAATGTAATTTATCTGTAATAACTTTCATAATCGTTTCAAAATAGTTCCTACTATGTATTATTTGTAACTATAGGAGAAAGAGTCTTTTTAATTGACAAAAAGGAAAATAGTCAGTTGGCCTGATGCTGCTTGTATTCTAATGCTAATATTGGAGCCCAAGAACTAGTTGTCTCATAGAGGAGAGACTCTCCAGTAGAACCCAGTGACACTTTGTGACCTTGCTCTCAAGTTATTTCAGATTGATAAATAAAGATGCTGACAGCCAATATCTGGACAAAACAGACATAGGTGGGTTTAGGATTCCTGGGCTTTGAGGTCAGAGAAGAACCACAAGGAGAAGAAAGAGATGAAGAAGGAATAGAACCTGACATGAAGTAGGAGAGCCATAAAAACATGGCTGTAAGGGTTGGCCAATTGGAATTAACAGCATCCCAGATGAAACACAGTAAGTAATAACTCAGTGTTATCAATGGCAAAGTAGATTCTTATAGAGGATATATATATACCCAGGTTTAGTGCTGATTAAGGCTTATTGTAAATATAAAGATTGTGTGTGTCTTTTATCCAGAAACTAAATGGTCAAAGACAGGGTAGAAACACTTGGTTGGGATTCAATAATTTCTACAACAATTTTTTTTCCTGGTTTCTTTAAGAGATTTGTTTATCTTCTCTTTAAAGATTTCTATCATCCTCATAACATTATGAGGATAGATTATGAAAAATAGTTTTCTATATAAGTTGCTTAATTCTGGAAATTAAATCATACCTGATTATTGAATTTGTTGGCGTACAGAAAACAAATACAAAAGAAATGTGCACAATAAACAAGTTTATTTAGAAATATGTATGTGTACACAAATACATTTATGTTGCAATAACAACTTGAAAATAGAGGCCCTGGATTTGAAGAAGAGTATTTGCAAATTCACAGAAGAGTTCAGAAGGAGAAAATGTAAGGGAGAATGTTATAATCTAAAAGCAAAGCCAAAAATAAACAGCAAGAAATGATACGGAAGCCCAAAAAGATAGAGTAGGTTCATAAATTTTACTTTTGTTTCCCTGTCTGCATGCTCTGAAAATAATTCCCACTAGTGTGTATTCAGGGGAACGGATGAGCTAAGTATTTCAATTTTGCCTTACTTAGGGAAAGATTTTTTTTTTTATAATAACAACAGTCTGTTTCATATATGACTAAAAATTTTATAAAATAATTTTATTGAATATTATCGAATGTTTCCTGCATAGATTGAGACTGGCATGTGACTTTTATTCTTGCATATATTAATGGGTAAAGATCATTAAGTGCTTCTGATGAAATTTTCTCCAATTTAAGGATAAAATACATTTCACCAAAGATTTTTGACATATTTAATGCATTAAATATTTGTTCTTTATTTTAAAATTTAGCAGGGTTATTCACCTGCATTTATTTTATTGTGGTGACTTTGTCTTGCTTTAGGATGTAGGTCACAGTAACCTAATTAAAATTATTTTATGTTTGTTTTTTAAATTTAGAATAAAATTATCTTCAATTTTAATGAATTTATCAATAACTATCCAATATCGAAATACTTTATTCCAGGTGGCATTAAATACTAAACAGTGTCATTATTTGTAACTCATGTGCTCTGATTTTCTACTGTGAAAAATAGTTTTCTATATAAGTTGCTTAATTCTGGAAATTAAATCATACATGATTATTGAACTTGTTGGCATACAGAAATTAATCTTAGATTTTTTTATTTCTGTGGCATCAAGTTTGTTTATTCTTTCAATAAATTTAATTAAAATATTATTAGATCATTAACCCGTTCCTCTTGTCTATCCAACTGCTTCAATGTTGCCTCTATTCAGCTCTTATAAAATTTCCCTACTATCAAATTGCTGTCTTTGAATATATATATGGGTGTGTGTGTGTGTGTCTGCACAAATATATAAATACAATCTAAAGAGTCTATGTATTTTTTGTTGTTTTGTTTGTTTGTTTGTTTGTTTGTGTAACTAGTTAGGGGACTCATCTTGGGGAACAATTAATTTTCCTGCTCTCAGAAGTTATTTGCCACTGTGACACTCTGTTAACATCTTTTAATAAGTGTAATTATATATCCTGATACAAATTTCAGTTATTTTACATTAAGTTACTTGTTTTACAACTTCTTCCAAAATCTACCTTTGTCTTTCTGCTCTAATGTTTACTTCATATTTCACTAATAGGTGTTAATTCGTGGTTTTGCTATTTGTTATTTGATAAAAAGCTTATAAAAAGCTTTTTCATTTGGTTATGATTTTTGAATACAATTACTTTTAATTTTTTTCTCGAAAATGCATTATTATTTTTTTTTATTGGAAATTTTATTTACATTTCAGATGTTCTCTCCTTACCCCATTTCCCCCCTCCCTCCCAGGAACTCACTATCCGTTCCCCCCTCCTCCTGCCTCCACGTTGGTGTACCCCCACACACCCTCCCCGTACCTCACATCACCACCCTCGAATATTCCCCCCGCCCCCGACGTCCAGCCTTCATGGGACCAAGGATCTCTTCTCCCACTTATATATAGCTCCCTTGCATATATAGCTGGAGCCATGGGTTCCTCCCTAATCGCTCCCAGGCTGGTGGTTTAGACCCTGGGGGCTCTGGTTGGTTGGTGTTGTTGTTTCCTCATGGTCTCGCGAATCGTCTCAACTCCTTCAGCCTTCACTCTATCTTCTCCATTGGGAACCCCATGCTCAGTTTAATGGTTAGCTGTGAGCATCTGCCTCTGAGTATGTCAGACTCTTGCAGACTTCTAAGGAGACAGCTATATCAGGCTACTGTCAGCATGTACATCCTGACATCCACATCAACTTCTACCTTTGGTGACTGCACATAGGATGGATATCCAGGTGGAATGGTCTGTAGACGGTCCCTCCTTCAGTTTCTGTCCTGCACTGTGTCTCCATATTTGCTCCCTTGAGTATTTTGTTACTCCTTCTAAGAAGGACTGAAGCCCCACCTACTTGGTCATCATTCTTCATGAGCTTTATGTGGTTTGTGAGTTGAATCTTGGGTATTTCAGGCTTCTGGGCTAAAATCCAATAATCAGTGAGTGAATACCATGTATGTTCTTTTGTGATTGGGTTACTTCACTCAGAATGATATTTTCTAGTTCCATTCCTTTATATAAGAATTTATCAAATTCATTGTTTTTAATAGCTGAGTAATATTCCATGGTATAAATGTGCCACATTTTTTGTATCCATTCCTCTGTTGAAGGACATCTGGGTTTTTTCCAGTTTCTGGCTATTATAAATAAAGCTGCTATGAACATAGTGGAGCATATGTCCTTGTTATGTGTTAGAGCATCTTCTGGATATATACCCAGGAGTGGTATAGCTGGGTCCTCAGGTAGTGATATGTCCAATTTACTGAGGAACTGCCAGACTGATTTCCATAGTGGTTGCACCATCTTGCAATCCCACCAACAATGGAGGAGTGTTCCTCTTTCTCCACATCCTTGCCAGCATCTGCTATCACCTGAGTTTTTTATTTTAGCCATTCTGACTGGTATGAGGTGGAATCTCAGGGTTGTTTTGATTTGCATTTCCCTGATGACCAAGGATGCTGAACATTTCTTTAGGTGCTTCTCGGCCATTTGCCTTTCCTCAGTTGAGAATTCTTTGTTTAGCTCCTTACCCCATTTTTTAATAGGGTTATTTGGTTGTCTAGAGTCTAATTTTTGAGTTCTTTGTATATATTGGATATTAGTCCTCTATCGGATGTGGGATTGGTAAAGATCTTTTCCCAATTTGTTGGTTGCCGTTTTGTCCTATTGACAGTTGCTTTACAGAAACTTTGCAATTTTATGAAGTCCCATTTGTCAATTCTTGATCTTAGAGCATAGGCCATTGGTGTTCTGTTCAGGAACTTTTCCCCTGTGCCTAGGTATTCGAGGGTCTTCCCCACCTTCTCTTCTATTAGTATCAGTGTGTCTGGTTTTATGTGAAGGTCCTTTATCCACGTTGGACTTGAGCTTTGTACAAGGAGATAAGAATGGATCAATTTGCATTCTTCTGCATGCTGTCCTCCAGTTGAACCAGCACCATTTGTTGAAAATGCTGTCCTTGTTCCACTGGATGGTTTTAGCTCCTTTGTCAAAGATTAAATGACCATAGTTGTGTGGGTTCATTTCTGGGTCTTCAACTCTATTCCACTGAGCTTCCTGCCTGTCTCTGTACCAATACCAGGCAGTTTTTATCAGTATTGCTCTGTAGTACAGCTTGAGGTCAGGGATGGTGATTCCTCCAGAAGTTCTTTTATTGCTGAGAATGGTTTTCGCTATCCTTGGTTTTTTGTTGTTCCAAATAAATTTGAGAATTTCTCTTTCTAGTTCTGTAAAGAATTGAGTTGATATTTAATGGGGATTGCATTGAATCTGGAGATTGCTTTTGGCAAAATGGCCATTTTTACTATATTAATCCTGCCGATCATGAGCATGGGAGGTCTTCCATTTCCTGAGATCTTCTTCAATTTCTTTCTTCAGAGACTTGAAGTTCTTGTCATACAGATCTTTCACTTGCTTGGTTAGATTAACCCCAGGTATTTTATATTATTTGTGACTATTGTGAAAGGTGTCATTTCCCTAATTTCTTTTTCAGCCTTTTTATCTTTCATGTAGAGGAAGGCTACTGATTTGTTCGAGTTGATTTTATAACCTGCCACCTTGCTGAAGTTGTTTATCAGGTTTAGGAGTCCTCTGGTGGAGTTTTTGGGGTCACTTATGTATACTATCATATCATCTGCAAATAGTGATATTTTGACTTCTTCCTTTCCTATTTGTATTCCTTTGACTTCTTTTTGTTGTCTAATTGCTCTGGCTAGGACTTCCAGTACTATATTGAATAGGTAGGGAGAGAGTGGGCAGCCTTGTCTAGTCCCTGATCTTAGTGGGAATTGCTTCAAGTTTCTCTCCATTTAGTTTGATGTTGGCTATTGGTTGCTGTATATTGCTTTTACTTTGTTTAGGTATGGGCCTTGAATTGCTCATCTTTCCAAGACTTTTACCATGAAGGGATGTTGAATTTTGTCAAATGCTTTCTCAGCATCTAGTGAGATGATCATGTGGTTTTTTTTCTTTGAGTTGGTTTATATAGTGGATTACACTGATGGATTTCTGAATATTGAACCATCCCTGCATTCCTGGGATAAAGTCCACTTGATCATGATGGATGATTGTTTTGATGTGTTCTTGGATTCGGTTTGCTAGAATTTTATTGAGTATTTTTGCATCAATATTCATATAGAGAGATTGGTCTGAAGTTCTCTTTCTTTGTTGGGTCTTTGTGAGGTTTAGGTATGAGTGTGATTGTAGCTTCATAGATCGAATTGGGTAGTGTTCCTTCCGTTTCTATTTTGTGGAATAGTTTGAAGAGAATTGGTATTAGGTCTTCCTTGAAGGTCTGATAGAATTCTCTACTAAAACCATCTGGTCCTGGGCTTTTTTTGGTGGGGAGACTTTTAATGACTGCTGCCATTTCTTTAGGGGTTATGGGACTGTTTAGATGGTTTATTTGCTCCTCATTTAACTTTGGTACCTGGTATCTGTCTAGAAAATTGTCCATTTCATCCAGATTTTCCAGTTTTGTTGAGTATAGGCCTTTGTAGTAGGATCTGATGATTTTTTGAATTTCCTCAGTTTCTGTTGTTATGTCTCCCTTTTCAGATCTGATTTTATTAATTTGGATACTGTCTCTGTGCCCTCTGGTTAATCTGGCTAAGGGTTTATCTATCTTGTTGATTTTCTCAAAGAACCAACTCCTGGTTTTGTTGATATTTTGTATAGTTCTTTCTGTTTCTACTTGGTTGATTTCAGCCCTGAGTTTGATTATTTCCTGACGCCTACTCCTCTTGGGTGTATTTGCTTCTTTTTGTTCTAGAGCTTTCAGGTGTGCTGTCAAGTTATTAATGTGTGCTCCCTCCAATTTCTTTTTGTAGGCACTTAGAGCTATGAGTTTTCCTCTTAGCACTGCTTTCATGGAGTCCCACAAGTTCTGGTATGATGTTTCCTCATTTTCATTAAATTCTAGAAAGTCTTTAATTTCTTTCTTTATTTCTTCCTTGACAAAGTCATCATTGAGTAGAGCATTGTTCAGTTTCCACATAGATGTGGGTTTTCCCTTGGTTCTGTCATTATTAAAGACCAGCCTTAGTCCGTGGTGATCTGATAGGATGCAGGGGATTATTTCAATCTTTTCGTATCTTTTGAGGACTGTTTTGTGACCAATTATATGGTCTATTTTGGAGAAGGTACCATGAGGTGCTGAGAAAAAGGTATATTCTTTTGCTTTAGGATGAAATGTTCTATAGATATCTGTTAAATCCATTTGGTCCATAACTTCTGCTAATTTCAATGTGTCTTTGTTTAGTTTCTGTTTCCACGATCTGTCCATTGGAGAGAGAGGGGTGTTAAAATCCCCCATTATTATTGTGTGGAGTGCAATGTGTGCTTTGAGCTTTAGTAAAGTTTCTTTTATGTATGTAGGTGCCCTTTTATTTGGAGCAAAGATGTTCAGAATTGAGAGTTCATCTTGGTAGATTTTTCCTTTGATGAGTATGAAGTGTCCTTCCTTATCTTTTTTGATTACTTTTGGTTGAAAGTCGATTTTATTTGATATTAGAATGGCTACTCCAGCTTTTTTCTTGTGACCATTTGCTTGGAAAATTGTTTTCCAGCCTTTTACTCTGAGGTAATTTCTGTCTTTGTCACTGAGGTGAGTTTCTTGTATGCAACAAAATTCTGGGTCCTGTTTATGTATCCATTCTGAGAGTCTACTCATATGAACAAGACTGCCCCAGAGATGAGGCTTTACATCGAGACCTCACCACCTTTCCCACCAAGAATCCTCAGGTGACCTCCTACAGTATGTCTATTGGCTGCAGAGACCCACGAAAAATGTGAACAAGGGACCCAGAGGATCCTGGCTGAGTTAGGTGAGTTGGGGTACCGGATTTCTGCCAAGAAAGCACAGATATGCCGGACAGAAGTGACTTATCTGAGATATATTCTGAGAGATGGACAGAGATGGCTGACTGATGCTAGAAAGCAAACTGTGATGCAGATCCCGACCCCGACCACCCCTCACCAGGTAAGAGAATTTCTGGGGACGGCTGGGTTTTTCAGACTGTGGATATCAGGGTTTGCTACGTTAGCTGCCCCACTATACCCCCTTACTAAAGAAAAAGGGGAATTCATCTGGACTAAGGACCATCAGGAAGCTTTTGATACTTTGAAAAAGGCCCTACTACAAGCACCCGCTCTAGCCTTGCCTGATTTGACTAAACCATTTACCCTATATGGAGATGAGCGGAAGGGAATTGCTAGAGGCATACTGACTCAAACTTTGGGGCCCTGGAGACGCCCGGTAGCTTATCTTTCTAAGAAATTGGATCCAGTGGCCAGCGGCTGGCCCTCTTGCTTACAAGTGATAGCAGCAACAGCCGTGTTGGTGAAAGATGCTGATAAGCTAACTTTGGGCCAAAATGTGACTATAGTGCCCCCTCACGCCCTAGAAAGCATTATCAGACAACTGTCAGACCGATGGATGACGAACGCCCAGATGACTCACTATCAGAGCTTGTTGCTGACTGAACGGGTGCTTTTTGCCCCTCCCGCTATCCTTAACCCTGCCACCCTATTGCCTGAGACTGATGAGACTCCCATACATCAGTGTGAAGAGATACTAGCTGAAGAGACAGGAACCCGGCCTGACCTGACTGACCAGCCATGGCTGGGGGCACCTGCCTGGTTCACTGATGGGAGCAGCTTCGTGGTAGAAGGTAAGCGCAGGGCTGGGGCAGCAGTGGTAGATGGAAAAACTGTCATATGGGCCAGCAGCTTGCCATAAGGGACGTCGGCTCAGAAAGCAGAACTTATTGGTTTGATTCAAGCTTTGAGACTGGCAGGAAGAAAGGTTATTAACTTTTTCACTGACAGCCGGTATGCATTTGCAACCGCACATGTCCATGGGGTGATTTATAGACAACGTGGATTGCTGACATCTGCTGATAAAGATATTAAAAACAAGAAAGAGATTCTTAGTTTATTAGAAGCTGTCCATTTGCCCCGCAAGGTGGCTATCATACATTGTCTGACATCAAAAAGAGACTGGCCCTATAGAAAGAGGGAATCACATGGCAGATTGCATGGCGAAAGAAGCCACACAGGGGCCCATGATCCTGCTAGCTGAGAGGGGGCACAGACCCCCAAGAAAGAACTTTGACAAGCCAGGAGGCATCCTCTCTGAAGAAGAGGCACTGAACTACCTGACAGGTATACATCAGCTCACCCACTTAAGACCCAAAAGATGGTAAAACTGGTTAATAGGTCCCCCTACCATGTTCTAAGACTGTGACAGCTTGCTGTGGACTTAGTAAGGAGATGTAAGGCATGTGCTTTCACCAATGCCGGATCCAGCAAAAACCTGGAGGGAAAGAGGCTGAGGGAGATCAGCCTGAGACCTATTGGGAGGTTGACTTCACTGAGGTTACACCTGCTCATTATGAAAATAAATATCTGCTAGTTTTTACAGATACCTTTTCAGGGTGGGTTGAGGTATTCCCCACCAAGAAAGAAACTGCCAACTTGGTGGCCAAAAAGATACTGGAAGAGATTCTGCCCAGGTTTGGAGTACCTAAGGTAATTCGTTGCCCAGGTAAGTCAGAGACTGGCCAGACAACTGGGGATCAAATGGAAATTACATTGTTCTTATAGACCCCAGAGCTCAGGACAGGTAGAGAGAATAAATAGAACCATAAAAGAGACCTTGACAAAATTGCCCTTAGAGACCGGCAGGGGTTGATTGGACAGTTTTTCTCCTTCTTGCCTTGTTCCGGGTGTGGAACACCCCAGGACCTTTAGGGTTAACTCCTTTTGAGATCATGTTTGGTTCCCCTCACCCAATGTATATGACTTTAGACAGTTGGGCCAGCTCTGATGACAGCTCTATCCCATCATCTTCTCTCCTAGCCTGCCTGAAGGCTCTAGAGATAGTTAGAAAGGAAGTCTGGGAACAGCTAAGGGATACCTATGCTCCTGGAGATACAGCTGTCCCTCACAAGTTTGAAGTTAGAGATGCTGTTTTGATGCAGAGACACCGAGCAGGGATCTAGAGCCAAGGTGGATGGGGTCCCCACCTGGGTTCATGCCTCCCATGTTAAGAGGGCTCCCCTTGAGACTGACCAAGATGAGTGGACTCTGAAAAAGACTGATAATCCTCTTAAGCTGCTCACTGGAACCCCTCTTCCACTTGGGACCTGATCACAGTTAAGTGGTACGGTGGCTATGACAAACCACACCAGGGTGAGAGAGATCAGTATAAATACCTTGAAAGTGGGTGTGCTCGTGGCAGTTGGGGCCCAAATGAACCATGCAAAGGCAAATGTTGCAATCCTATTGTTAAAAAATTTACTGACAAAGGGAGATAAAATCATCAGAGCAGGCTTAGAGGAAACAACTGGAGATTGCTATAAGTGGTGAGTTTAATAACACGACCTCCCATCATTCCTGTATTTGGGGAACAAAAGAGAAACTGACTTTAACAGAGGTATCAGGGACAAAATCAAGATATTGTTTGGGTACCCTGCCTGCATCTCATAGACATTTGTGTAACTAGACAATTAATAGTTACAAGACTGTTGCCTCCTATTATCTAGTGTCAGGGCCTAATGGATGGTGGGCCTGCAGTTCAGGACTCACTCCCTGTGTGTCCACAAGTGTATTTGAACCAACTACAGACTTCTGTGTATTAGTACAATTGGTCCCCAGAATTTACTAACATGCAGCTAATAGCTTTGACAGGGAATTTGATTTTAGGCTTCAAAGATACAGAAGAGAACCTGTTTCCCTCACATTGGCCATTTTGCTACGGACCAGTATTACAGCAGGGATAGGACAGGAGCTGCCATTTTAGCCACTGGACAGCAAGGTCTTAATGCTCTTAGTGATGCTATTAATGAAGATTTAAAAATATTTTAAAAAATCCATCTCCAATTTAGAAAAATCGTTAACATCCTTGTCAGAAGTGATATTGCAAAATAAAAGAAAATTAATTCTGCTATTCTTAAAAGATAGGGGGTTATGTGCTGCCTTAAAGAAAAATGTTGCTTTTATGCTGATCATACCAGGGTAGTCAGAGGCTCAATGCAGAGACTCAGAGAAAGACAAGACAAAAGACAGAGAGAAAAAAAAAAGAATCTCAACAAGGTTGGTTAGAGTTCTGGTTTGCCCGATCACCTTGGCTGATGACCCTGCTCTCTGCAGTGGCAGGCTCCCTGGCAATAATTCTTTTACTCCTTGTTTTTAGACCATGTGTGATAAATAAAATACTAGCTTTTGTTAGGTCAAGAATATATGCAGTTCAGCTACTGGTGTTGAGACAGAGATATGAGATTTTAAGAGATAAATCTGAAAAAGAAAACTATCTGTAATTCTAAGAATAAAATTATTTGCAAATAAAAAGAGGAGGGAATGTGAGAATAAAAAATTAAAAACATCTTGAGACATAGAACAAAAAATTCATGGTAAGCAAAGACCACTAACAACTTGTTAAAATTCACCATAATAATAATAATTTTGAGCCTCTTTAGGGGCAGAGTGACCAAAAATGAAAAAAAAAGAAGCAAGGACGCAAAGGCATACAAGTCTAAACAAGCAAATGAGTAGTGGGTCATCTGGTACTATTGAGTCCGAGGATTCATGGTCAAAAATAACTAGTCTATGCAAATTGCTGATGTTTAAAATATCCAATCATGTGTAACCGCACCAAATCTCCTCACTCTTCCCACCCCTACCTATAAAAGTTCCAAACTTTCTGGGGTCTTGGTTGAATCCTCTGTCTTCTGCGTGAGACATATTTCCAACCGAGGGGACCCTCGCTATTAAACTGACTTTTTGCTAATTACATCAAGTCCTGTCTCTCGTGTGTCCTTGGGTGGTGAGCACTTATTCCCAGATCAGTGTGAGGGACTCCCCCTTGTGAGGTCCTTTCAATACCAGCCTAGATATATCAACTATCTTTGACTGTCAGAGACATTCGAACATCTGCCTCCATGTTCCCCTCCCTTCCCTCTCCCCCCCATCTCCTAGCTCCTCCTCTCATTCTCTTCCTCCTCCTCTCCTTACTCCTTCTCTTCCCTTTCCTTACTCCTCCCACCTTAGCTCCCGTGTGTGTGTGTTGTGTGTGTGTGTGTGTGTGTGTGTGTGTGTTTCCATACTAAGCTGAATTTTGTTCCTTTAAAGTCTGTGAAGAGTTGTGCTGGAATTTTGATGTGAATTGCATTGAGTTTGCAGACTGTTTTTGGTAGAAGCACAATTTTACTATACTAATTCTACATCCATGAGCATGTGAGATATGTCAATCTTCTAATACCTTCTTCACTTTCCTTTTAATATTATAATATTCTTTAAACTTTTTTATAGTTCAGTTGTTATCCCCCTACCAGTCCACTTTCTCCCTTCCACCAATGTTTTCCCTTTGGCTATCATCAAGAAAGAACCAGAAGCCGGGCGGTGGTGGCGCACGCCTTTAATCCAGCACTTGGGAGGCAGAGGCAGGCGGATTTCTGAGTTCGAGGCCAGCCTGGTCTACAGAGTGAGTTCCAGGACAGCCAGGGCTATACAGAGAAACCCTGTCTCGAAAAACCAAAAAAAAAAAAAAGAAAGAACCAGAAACTGGAACATCTCCATCACAAAGTTAGATTTTTTGCAATCTTTGTTAAGATAAAACTAAAGCTCCTGGCAGTGTCTCTAGGAGAGTCTTGTATTACTCTGAAACTGGTGAGCCAAACATCCATTCTCTATTTCTCTCAACATTCTAGTTTTCATAACTCTTAAGAGAAGGGGCTCAATATGACCTGCATACTCTATTTTAGTCATTTATCTCCAAACTTCCATCCACAGACTAATCCCAAATGACCATAAACCAAAGTGAAATTTTAACAGCAAAAATCTACTATTAGCTGAAGTTTACAGTACTAATTTGCTATAACAATGTACCTCACAAAATCAAAATAAAGAAGGCATATATTTTCTTCTTCAATATATGGCTATAATCTACTATGATGGGGAGAGCATGGCAGCAGAACTATGAGTCAGGTAAGCATATTGCATCCACAATCAGACAACAGAGAGATGAATACTGGTGATACAATTATAGCCTCCTTTGATTCCATCCAGAGCCCAGACCATGCCATGTTGCCACCTACTCTAAGTGTGTGAATTCCCAGTTTGGTTAAACATTTCTGTTAACAAGGTCATACTCAGTGGTTTGTCTTTAGGTGATTCTAAATCTCAATATGTTGACTTAATATTAACAATCATAGCCTCCAACAATTCAAAATGATTCGGAGGAAAAGAATAATGCTGGAGTTATCACAGTACTTGATTTCAAGCTATAACACAGAGATCAAGTACTAGAAAAAGAATATGCCAGAAAATAGTACATGAGTAAATTTTATATCAGAGCTCACCTGGGCATAAACTTTCACATTTGCTATATATCAACAGTATTCATAGAGGGGAAAAATAGTCTGTTCAATAAGTAGTACTTGATAACCTGGATAAAAGAATAAAATTACATCTCTGTTTCTCACCCCATACAACATTCATTTCATAATAAATCAAAGAACATAATGTAAGACATGAAACTCTGATAATGCTTTAGAACACAGGAACAATAAATCAAGATGTTGTTGATATAGACAAAGACTTTTAAAAGGTTGCCAATTGCTAACAAATAATGCCAAAAATTGACAATGATGATTTAATGAAATTTTAACAGTTCTGTGGACCAAAGAGAGGAATAAAATAAAGGGAATGTCAATGAAATTAGAGAAAAATCTTTACTAGTTAAATACCTAAAAGAGGATTGAAATCAAGAATATATAAATATTAAATCCATTAAATTTCAAAATCCTAAACAACTCAGCAAATATATGGGCTAATGAAATAAACCCACAATTCTCAAAATATAAAGCACAAATATCCAATACATATGGTAGAGTCTATCAGGGCACAGCTATAACAGGCTCCTGTCTGCAAGTGCTTCATTTTTGGCATCATTAATAGTGTCTGGGTTTGGTGTCTGAATATGGGATTGATCCCTAGGTAGGGCAGTCTCTGGATGGCCTTTCCTTCAGTCTCTGCTCTACTCTTTGTCCCTGCAATTCCTTTAGACAGGAGCAATTCGTTAACACACTAAGCTAGTGTTTACTTGACCCTATTTTTTTATTTTTTTGCAATTTAAAAAAAAATCTTTATTGGCTATTTTATTTGTTTGCATTTCAAATGTTATCCCCTTTCCTGGTTTCCCATCCACACACTCCCTATCCCTTTCCCCATCCCCCTGCTTCTGAAGATGCTCCCCACCCACACATCCACTCCTACCTCACCACCCTCGCATTCCCCTATACTGGGGCATTGAGCCTTCATAGTACCAAGGGCCTCTCCTCCCAATGATGCCCTATTTCTTTAAGCAGTATCAAATGCTTAAAGAAAAGACAAACCTGGAGAAAGTTCATATGATACAAGTTATAAAAGATGAATATCAAGTACTCAGGTTGTGTGTATAATTAAAAACTCACTGGAGAGTTGGAAATTCATGTAATTGTTCTACAGTTTGTCTAGAATATATGAGTTACATGTGAGGGAAGACATGGTCACATGTTTAAGGAATAAGTCTGAATAACATTAATATTTGAGAGAGTTTAAAAAACACAAGACCCTTTTACGTATTACAAAAGTGTTAAACTACTTCTAGGGATAGGAGACTCTCTGACTGTCCTAGGTGACTGCAAAAGGGTCCTTCTAATAAGTAAAGTTAATTGACCTTCATGCATTGGACAGCAAAGTTACAGATATTGCAAGCTGTCTTAAATACTCGTATAGAGGCTTTTGGTTGTTTTGGATGTCTTTGTGTCCTCTATTCTACTGTAAGCAAATAGTCTTTTTAAACACATTGATATCAGAAAGGACTTAGTAGCAGCCCTATTATAAAAGTTCTTAACAATTACTAACATAATTTTTGGAATTTGTATAGAATCATCATTAAAAATTAAGGAATCATCTATTTGACTATATTGTATCACTATAAGAGAGTATATCTCCCTTGTTCTGCAGAGAACTGCTCAAAACAGTGGGCTAATATCTAGAAATTTTTTATATATTTATTAATAACAGGAAAGCATATTAATGGTAGGAATCTTTCCTAAAATGTAATCTTCTCAGCATTCCCTAAAGAAGTGAATTCGTCATAGATTTACAGTCCATGGTGGAACGATTTCAGGAAGATCATCTGCTAGTTTCTAGCTTCTCCTGGATAGCTCCTGGCAAGATTCCATCTCTCCCTAGTAACTAACAAATGAGAAAAAATGCTGGTGAGGATGTTGGGAAAGGGGGAAAACTTATAAGATAATGGTTGTGGTGCATCTAGTCTATTTACTATGGGGATTATGGTACCTCAAGAAATCTAAACATACAACTACCATATGACTCAGCTATCCCACTTCTGGATGAAACACTTTCTGCATGTCACAGAGACAGCAGTGTATCTATGATCATTTTAGCACTACTCACTAAAGTCAATTTATAGAAGCACCCCAGATATTGATCAATGAATTAATGGACAAGAAAGTTGTATATATGCACAATGGAGTTTCATTCAGTCACTAAGAGGAATGAAAATATGCTGTTTACTAGAAACTTGGATGCTATTAGAAGTCATCATTTTAAATAAAAAAGCCATTCACAGAAGGAAAAATACATATTCTCTCTAATATATGTGTTATAGATTTCTTAAATATATAACAATACAAGGAACAATGGAATAAGCTAATGGGAGAGGGACAAAGGAACAAGGCACTGAGGACAGTAAATGAGACTAGGATGAAAAAAACAAGTACATGGTATGTTTGGAAGAAATTATTTATGAAAAACATAATTTTCTATCTACAATAAGTTTATATCACTAAAAATAAATAAAATATTTTACATACTGCAAAATAATTTTAAAGTGATATCATACTATAGGATGATTTTCTTCACCTATAAAAGAGCCTTCTGGTAAACCCTAAAAGATCAATGAATGCACATTCTGGATACATCAGAAGGTCATTCATAATTCTCCATAATATGGGGCTAAAAGAAAATTAATAAAGTTATACTTTAATGAAAATATAAACACTGCCTGGCAAATTAAAAGTCCACATCAAATTAAACCCCAATGGTGAGTCTTAAATTATTGTACCATGCAAATTAAGAACACGAGTAACGTTATACAAACTAAACAGGTTGTACAATATTGTACAATATTTAGAAATATTGTAACAACAATTAGTGAAAAATGAGGTCATGAATTTTAAAAAATGCAAAAAGGGATATGGAATGTTTGAAAAGAAGAACGGAAACAAAGAAATGATGTAATTTTACAGTGTAAGAACTATTGATACTTTTAACTTTTTCAAGAAACAATAAATTTCAGAAAGTTAATTAAGACATTTAGGGACTGGAAAAATAGCTCAGTGATTAAGAGCACTGGCTGTTTTTCCCAAGGACCATATGGTGGGTTATAACCATCTACAATGGGATCTGATGCCCCTTTCTGGTATGCAGGTATACATGCTGTTAGAGCACACATCTTCATAAAAATAAATGAATAAACAAGATACTTAACCAAATTAGTCTAATAGAAGTGTTATAAATGAAAATATAACACATAAAAAGCACAATGGAAAATATTATCAGGAAATAGTCAATATCAGGAGATTATCAGTCACAAATACAGTGTTGCTTTAAAACAAAGTTGAAAGACCTCTATATAGAATCCTATAGTTTGAAAATACTGGAAAAAACACTTTAAGGTAGAGGAATAGGTAAATACTTTTTTTCAGATTTATTATTCACACTTGTTTTAATTTTAAAGATGAGGACTGTATTTACATTATTGCACTATGTGGTTTCTTACCTTCATCTCCTTCCATATTACTCTGTACTTCCGCTAACATATGTAAATATATGCCCTCTTTTTAAAAACTATTGTTATCACACAGACACACACACAGAAAGGGAGGAGAAGGAAGAGAGAGATGGATAGAGAGGGACAGACGGAAGGAGGAAGGGAGAGGGAGAGAGAGAAAGACACAGAGAGAGAAACAGAGAGTATCACCAGAATAGCCGTTACCACCAGCACACTAAATTATTTTCCAGCTGTGATATAATGGCAAATAGAAGTCAGTTTCCCTATCTGATTTCCCTCCAGAGGTATCTTATTTGTAATAAATTAAAGAATAAAGACTTAAACACATGAGATAGTGACCTGACCCGAGGGTCTAGTTACTCATGCGGTTCAAGGCAGGACCTCACCTGCAGGAACATGAGTGAGAGAGGAAACGGAGACCCTGCGGCAGGAAGTTTTGTCAAGGTCTCACTTTAATGGGGGAGTAGCTTACAATATATAGTCTTCGGTGAGGGAGAAAGGGGGGCAATGAACGGGCCAGGATTCCATTCACTCTGGATCCAGCGAAGCACTCTGAGGCTAGTCCCGGAATGTCCCAGGGCAACAGTTCTTTATGAACAGGAAATCCTTTCTTAGTTATAGATCTGGTTCTCCCAAAAGAGGTGGTTTATTGCCCTAAATCATCTCAGTGTTGTAACCAGCTTCCAGGAAATGCCAGACGTTCCAGAGAGAACGTCCTTACTGACTAATCCTTCTAGAACAGTGGGCAATTCCCTGAGGCTCTCTTGGAACAGCAGGTAGCTTCCTGAGCTTGGCTCCCAACAAGATAGAAAGATGTTAAGTACTTTACATAAGGAGAAGCCACATATAAAATTTCATATTCAGAAATCAAATATACCATTAAGTTCTGCTGTGCAAACTGAGAATAGAGTAATCAAAAGATAGGCAGAAAAAGCCTTTGTTATCAAGTTACTAAAATATATCATAAAGTGTAAACTAAAATAAGGAGGAAATATAAAGCTGCTATATGGAGTGTACATCTAAGCTTGGTGTGACCACATAAATTTGAAAACTTTTTATGCCTACTTTGGATTGGACAAGAGAAATGTTACAGCCCCTAGATGGAGGACATATTCGAGCCTGGTACAATGACTTCAGCTACATGTTGAAAACAAAATGTTTACTATTCTGGATTTCAGGATTTCTGGAATGAAGGATGGAATAAAACAACATAGACACAAAGTAAGCCTGAGATACTTCATATTTGTTCTTTTCTTGTTGTGGCAGTAAATACTGACAGCAAGGACTTAAGGAAAAAAAGATTCACGTGGCCTCTGGTTTCAGGAGGTATAGTACAAATGAAAAAAAGGCTTTGTACCTAGAGTGCTTGGCCATGTTCGGAGGAAAATGCACTAACCCTCTTCACAAAATGGGTTGATAAGAAGGCAGATAGCACAGAGGAAGGGCCAAAAACTAAGCCTTAAAGTCTTTACAGACTCTTCTCCATCCATATGCTTGGCCTCCTTGCTTAATGTTTCCAGAGCCTGCAAAAATAACTTGATCATCTGTGGATAAAGTATGAAAACATCTGAGTCTGTGAGTGACTTTTACAAACCCTTTGAGATAATCAATACCAAAATGTCAGTATAAACTGCTGATATGAATTTTCATAAACCTGTATCAAGCAGATAGCTACGAAGGAACAGTTAAGGCTCAAGTCAAAGTTTACTGTTAATTTTTTTTAATGATCAGAGGCCCTTGTTCTGGTGTCTGCCATCACCCATGGCTCTTATACTTGTTATGCATCCCCTTCCTCAGGTTTCCTGAACTCTTGGGTATTTGATGGAGACGACCTATTTAATGTTTCTGTACCAAGGACTCTTTTTATGTGTAAGGTATGTCTGTGGTACTCAGCATCTGTTTGCATCTGCTGCTGCAGGTAGCTTCTATGATGAATAATGAAAGGAACTGATCGTGAATATAGCAGATATCATTGGGAGTACTTTTACTGATACTTAAAAAATATTTTTTAGACCATAAGTTTTGCTTTTACCTAGGTGTCTGTGCTTTCTACCCTTGGTTTTAGGTACTCTAGCAGTGGCAAGTACTGATTTCATCATGTTAGTCTTAAATTAAATCAGACATGGATAGCTAATTCTACAATACTTCATTATTATCCTTGCATATCTTCAACAGAACTAGTTGTAGGTAGTGATTTGTGGATCATATGCAAGGATCATATGAAGTTACAGTGACTCATACAGCAAACACAGGGACAACAGGGGTCTGCACCTGGTCCTATGTATATTAACAGAAGCCTGCCCTGGTTAAAAAGGATGGCTGGTTCATTCCATATCTCAATTACTAGAAGTTCTTGCTAGGGTCGATCATAGGTTCACAAAATTCACTGCATTAGATTTTCATACTGTCCTAATGCCCAACTACTTCAATGGCTCTCCTCATACTCTCTCCTTCCATCCTATGTCCTCCACTCATACCTTCTGATTTCATCTCCATCTGTCAGAACCACCTAAAAAAATCTATTCTATTTTCCAATCCAGAGAGATCATTTGTCTACCATAGCTGTTATAGGCAATCTAATATATACAAAAAAATTAACTGAAAAACTAATCAGAAACAAAGGACACTTCATACTCATCAAAAAAAGAATCCAACTAGCTATTTCAATTCTTAACATATATACCCCCAAACTCAAGGTATCACATTTGTAGAAAAGCTATACTAAAACTAAAAACACACATAACCCTTACACATAGGGAAGATCTCATCAATGGACAAGTAAACCAGACAAAAATTAACAGAGAAAGACTGGAACTAAGAACAAAGAAATTATCTACCAAATATTTAGGAACATTTACCCAAACAAAAAAGCATATACTTTCATCTCAGCATCTCATGGAACTTTGTCCAAAATTCACACATACTTGATCTCAATGCAAAATCTTAACGACACAAGAATACTAAAATAACACCCTGCATCCTGTGAGACCTTCACAAACTAAAGCTGAACTTCAAAACAGAAACAACACAAATTCTACAAAATCATGGCACTATCCAACTCTCTACTGGATGACTACTGGCTCAAGGCAGAAATAGAGAAAAAATTAAAGAAATCGTAAAACCCAATTAAAATGAATTCACAATATACTCAAACTTATGACACAAAATAAAGTTGTGCTCAAGGAATGTTTCTAGTACCAAATGCCTACATAAGAAATTGGAGATATATTCATAATAGAAATTAACAGAGCACCAGATGCTTTAGAACAACAAACAACAACAACAACAACAACAAAAGCAAGCACACCCAAGAGGAGTAATCTAGATAGCAAGAAATATTAAACTGAGGGCTGAAATCAATACATATAAGGAAAGAGAACAATGCAAAAAATCACTGAAACAAAGACTTGGTTCTTTGTGAAAGTCACTATATAAACAACTCCTATTCAAATTAACTAGAAGATGGAAAGAATATACCAATTAACAAAATCAGAAACAAAAAGGAGAATATAACAACAGACATGAAGGAAATCCAGAGTCATTAGTCCTCACTTTAAAAACATGTATTCCACAAAATTGGGAAACCTAAAATAAATGGATAATTTTCTAAATAAGATACCCTGTAACAAATTTAATTCAAGTACATATAAAGAAATTATATAGGCCTTTACACAAAGGATATAGAAGCAGTCTTTAAAGCCTCCTAACTATAAAAAAAGACTAGGGCCTAGTGGTTTTAGTACAGAATTCTACCAGATATTCAAGGAAGAATTAATCTCCATAGTCCTTAAGTTATCTCATGAAATAGAAACAGAAGGAAATTTGATAATTTTATGAGGCCACAAGCATTCTGATACCCAACGAACAAAGATTCAACAAAGAAAGAGAATTGTATTATTAAAGCATTTAACTTAGTAGTTTTCTTTTGGATTCCTTAGGGTGAGATCAAATGAGTCTCTAATTCTTACATCTGCACTTGGAATTCTTTTCTTTCTCTTTGCTTGACTAGGACAACTTCAATATGATGGGTTTTGTTTTATTTTGTCATGTTTAGTTGTTATCTCTTAGGAGAAACAGAAATAGAATGGATCTTACAGAGAAGAACTCAAAGAATTAGAAGGTAGGGGAACTATAATCAGAATATATTGTATGAAAAATAATACATTTTCAATATTGGGAGAATAAGGAAACATAATCATTACCTCAGGGGGAAGGAGAGTATTCTTTAGCTACAATTTCATTACTATCTTTTCATATAGATATAATTTTACTTCTCTCATATTCTCCTCTAGTACCCTCTTTTCCTTCTCTTGCAATGGTCAGATTATTCTTTTTCTTTTCATCTGCAGTTGGTAAGAATATTTTGCAGTTACACTTTCATACAAGCAAATGCTCCCAGAGGCCACAAACTGAAGAAAAATAATGTGAAATAATAATGGTTCACAGTAACTAAAAGAGTAAGACAAGCTGATGTAGGTGCTCCTGAAGACAATTCCTTTATAGCATGTGGACCAGGCATGTGAGAACAAACAATTTTGATAAAGACTAGAGAATCCAAAATGATGCAATATATTCTTAAATAATAACAATTTTGAGTACTTCAAATGTACAAAAACTTTGAATGATAAATCTGAACTGAATAATTACTTCAATTACAGAAATCCAACATACCTGAGCCCTTAAACACACAATAAATATTAAAAGTGACAAATAAAGTATACTTAATAATATGCATGAACAAGAAAATGAATATAGACAGAATATACATATAATTATTACATTAGTATTCAATTTTGAATTTTTCTGTTAAAAGTAGTTCATATTACCATTACAATTTTTTCTCAAAAAGTTGAATGAATTCAAAATCTATAAATCAAAATATTTTAGAATAAAACATGATTATAACAAATAAAGTGTTTATTTGTTCACTAATTTCAAATTTTACACATTCATATTTGAAGCTGCTAATGCATACAAGTTAGAAAAATCATTACTTCAGTTCAATGTATTGAGATTATTGATACCAAGTACAGTAAAAACATGTAATTAGAACATACACTTTATTTTTGCTTTAAATTTAGTTCTCTCCTTAAATTTTTCCCAGTGTCTGATATCAGTAAAAATGCAAAAATTCAATAATATTAACAGAATAAAGTTGCACAGAAATGAAAATGAGTATTAAGGGCACCATTTAGTTCTCTGTTCCTTGTTATACCATAAATAATTCACATGAAATAAATCAAGCTTTATTAATTTGAAGGCCTTACAAGAAATGTGTAATTTAATATGGGCATTTCATAAAGTTTATGTTTTATGAATTTATAAATTATTATATTTTAGTTAGTTCTTTGAGAATTTGAAATTTTATACAGGTTTTGTTTTGATTATACCCTTACTCCAACTTGTCCAGATCTATCTAACTTCACTATCTATGGAAATTTGTGTGTGTGTGTGTGTGTGTGTTCTCTTCAAGACCCATTTGAGTTTTGGAAACTTACTTGTATTTTGATAGTGAGAGTGGTTATTCTAACAGTGGGTAATCTCCCACAGAAAATGGAACTTTAGTTTCCTAACAGCTAAAAGTTTCTAATACCCTTTGAATAGGAGTGAAAATTGTGTACTATTTAACATCCCTTGCCATGATGGATGTGAGGGAGTTTGGGATTTCACAGTATGGTGTATATGTTGCCAGAAACTCTATGACTTCTTCTGAACAGCTATTTTCACTGTTCAGAAGGTCTTTCCATACAGTGATTCACCACATCTAGCCCTCGCACTCTTCCCACCCCCTCTTTAGTAGTGAGCCAGAGTATTGAGGGCTGGGATACAGAACATATGATCCCTTTAGGCCTAACATTCTTTAGATTCTATTCACTTCACCAGGACACGTTTTGCTTCCTATGTTAATCGTAATTTGCTGAAATAAGAATTCATTATTCATTATTTTAACACAAAATCAATTTACAATCATCCTAATAAAAGGCTTTCCTATAAGACATATGACCTGTCTTGCCAGAAGTTATTACTGAAGCTAACTACTTCTTTGAAGAGCACAGCTAAAAATATTGTTTGTGATATCCAGAAGCTGAAACAACTCAGATATCCCATAACAGAAAATGGATACAGAAAATGTGGTTGTTTACACAATGGATACTATTCAGCTATTAAGAACAAGGATACCTTAGTTTTGCAGGCAAATGGATGGAACAAGAAAATATCATACTGAGTTAGGTAACTCAGACCCAAAAGGACATGTATGGTTATGTATTCACTAATAAGTGGATATTAGCCAAAAAGAGTACAGAATACCTAAGATACAGTCCAAGAACTCAAAAGGTTAACAAGCCAAAGGGCCAAAGTGAGGACATCTCATCCCACTTGGGAGGAGAAGAAAGCAACACAGGAGGGTTGGAGGGAGAGACTTGGGTGGGAAAGAGGACAGGAGATGAAGAGAAGAATATGAAGAATATCATTGGGTGGGGGTAAAAACTGAAGTCCTGATGGCAGCAGAAAGAATGGAAACAGGCAACCTCATGAGTAGGAGGTGAGGGATCCTCTAGAATGTACGAGACCTGAGGGAGAGACTCTCAGGACCAAGGAGGAACCTTGGATGAAATGCCCTACAGTGTGGAAGAGGGAATCTTGTAGAGCCCACCTCTAGCAGAAAGACAGGGCATCAACTGAGAATGGGGGTTGCCATCCCACAGTCAAAAACTCTGCCCATAATTGTTCCTGTCTGAAAGAACTCAGGGACAAAAATGGAGAGGAGACTGAGGAAAATGAGGTCCAGAGACAGGCCTAAAAGCTCAAGAGGAGGTCCTAAGGCCTGACACTATTACTGAGGCTATGGAGTGCTCACAAAAAGAGACATATCATGACTGCCCTCCAAAAGACCCAGCAAGCAGCTGAAAGAGTCAGATGCAGATATTTGCACCCAACCAATGGACAGAAGCTGTGGCCCCTGTGGTTGAATTAGGAAAAGGCTGGAAGAATTTGAGGAGGATGCAAACCTGTAGGAGGACCAGCAGTCTCAATTAACCTGGACACCTGAGATCTTTCAGATACTAGACACCAACCAGGCAGCATATACCAGCTGATATGGGGCCCCCAACACATATCAAGCAGAGGACTGCTGTGTCTGAGTTCAGTTAGAGAGGATACACCTAACCCTCAAGAGACTGGAGGCCCAAGGGAGTGGGGAAGTCTGGTGGACTGGGGGTGGGTTGGGGAAACATCCTTTTGGAGCCTGGGGTGGGATGTGATCGAGGATGGACTGGGAGGGGGATAAAATCTGGAGTGTAAAAAAAAATGTAAATAAAATTAAAAAAGTATTATCAAGGCTGTGAAAGAAACAAGTGTTTCAAATATAAATGGACAATAGCTGCTATTTCTGATAGGAGAAAACAATAATTTCCAAAGGACAGTAGTGTGACTTGGAAGTTAGTGTGCCTCCTAGATGAAAATGGAGTAAAACACATTATTTTCTTACCTTGCAGGAAAGGCATGCCCAGATTTCTTTTTAATTTCCCTAAGAATCTTTGTAGTTAGCTAGATATTTTGCCATTACATCCTAGAAAAAGAAACATAGGACAAGCAATTGTCAAATTCAGAATTTCAGTTCATCACTGTCAGATTTCAACATCCCTTTCATTTTATCCCAGTAGAGTGACAAAGATAGTTGGTAACTGGACGCTATTTTCTTTCCCTTACTCTGAAAAAATATCTATATCAAATTAATCTAATTTCATACTTATTTCTAGGAAAGAAAGATACTGGAGGAAATGCAAGAATGTGTTAAATGAATGAAGAGATCATATCAGGTTTTTAAAACAATTCACCATTTTCAGCACCAAGACACAGTGATCACAAAAAGAAGCCAAATGAAAGCACATGGGATGGGGGTGATCAGCTTGATTGCAAACTTCCTTTTCTAATATTAGAATAAGAAAACAAGCCTTCTTCCAGCCAGGACCATTGGCATTATTGAATAACCTTAATAGGATTTAAAACATCTGACAGATTATTTTATTATGCTTGCCTGTGATTAAGCATGGGGTCAGATTTTGTCATCAATCAACCAAATTACAAGAAATACCGAAGTATATGTTAAAAAAAATACAAAAAAGGAAACAAATTTAAATAGCACTTTAAAAACAATCTATTACGAACAAAATAAATAATGAATGGCTTTTATGATGTTTTGCATTTCATGCTTACTGACTTTGGTGAATGAACAAATTTTTCAGATCATCCTGTTAATTTATACTACTAAATATTTATATAGACTAATGTCATGGCCTTTGTCTAAAGTTACTGAGTCAAAGTCACTAAGATGAAAATACATTAGGAATACTTGTGATGGTGATTATTGGTTAGAAACTTCACAAAATTTAAAATCATATAAGAAACAAACCTCTGAGTATACTTTTAGAGTTTTGGCTGAGGTGGAAATATTCATCTAGTTTTACATGGGACTTAGTTACATGGTCTTGCTTTTCTTACTGAAGCAAAGGGAGAGGGATAACCAGGGTGAGAGAATGCATTTCTCTTCGCTTCTTAACCACAGACACAATGTGAATATACGTACTTCATGGTACTGTCAGAATCCTTTCCCCATCAATAGGCTATATAATTGAACTATGAGTTAAATAAGCAATTACTTCTTTAAACTGCTGGTTTAAGTATTTCATTACAACAATACAAAATGTAACCATTACTGAACATTGATTTCAAGAAGCGAGGACCTTGCTTTGATGAACCTGATTATGTGTTTCTAAATGGATCTATAGGAGAAAAATGGTAGAACTTAGAGCAGTTATTTAGAGAAGTCTAAGGATGATGACCTTAATGAACCAATTTTGTGGAATCTTCATTGTTCAGAATTCATAAAGAAAAATAAAATGGGAGATTTGGCTCAAGAGGTTTCATATTGGATACATGGGTTCTACATGTATTACAAACTAGATGCAAAGCCATTTTATTTGTAGTTTAACTGTGAATCTGGCTGCAGTGTGTCCATATTCTGAAATTTGAATAGGCTGAGTTAAAAATATTAGACTAATTTATTGTACATAGATTCTTTCAAAAAGCATTTAGGCAATAGTCCGACAGACTCTTATAACTTCATACCTACATATAGTTGGGCATCAAGTTGACAATGGATAGAGTAGTGATGACTTTTTTTTTTTTTTTGATGAGACTGACAAACATCTAAGAAAATAATTTGGGTATTTCTCTAAGGGCATTTCCAGATAGGCTTTACCTTGGTAGCTGTATGTACCCTGGCTATACATGGTTCTGTTTTCTGGATTTACTACATGACAGTAAAGGATAGAAGGATAGGATAGGATAGGATAGGATAGGATAGGATAGGATAGGATAGGATAGATAGGATAGGATAGGATAGGATAGGAAGGATAGGATAACATTAGAATGGCATAGTCTGTCATTTTTTGCTTTTTGTGACTATAAGTACAATATGACCAGCTCTTTCATGATCCTGAGATAAACTTCTCTTTCATAATGGATTAACCTGCAAATCATGAGCAAAAATCAATCATTCCTTTCTCATGTTGTTTTTTTTTCAACTATTTTTGCCTCAGCTTTGAGAAAAATAATTAATATAAGGAAGTGTTATGACATGAATATTTTAACACATTTCCTATTTTTTCAATTTTGAAACATTCATTCACAACAATAACATTTCCAACACTATGCACTGTATAACTAAGAAATTTCTTAATAAATTTAAATCTATGGTAAATATGAACATTCTTTATGATGTTTTCCTGTGTATATTTTTGGGACATGAGTAGTATATGGCTCATATGAAGCACTAATTATTTTGACAGTAATTATTTTAAGCTATGGTATCATAATAAAGCTATTACAAGCTTGCCTTTAGGGAATCCAAGGGAGTAGCCAAATGACTTAGAATGGTCTATTATTTATGATTTTATTGCATGAGGTTTCAAATGAATCCATATCATAGTTTATAAAAAGGTAAAATATTTTTCTTGTACTTATATTGGCATATTCATGATGAAACATGATTATAGTTTAGGTCAGAACTCTGAGTTTTTTCACAACTATAAAGACACAACAGTATTGATGATTTTATAGTTTTCTAAAGAGTGCCACATATTCTAATTTGTCCTCTGGTTACTCATTACTAAGTTGAATTCTAAAGATTGTAAGAAAATTTCCATTCTCAGAAGACCTGCTGGAAAGTCCTCCTAATACAGCTCAAGTGTCACCCTTTTCTAGAACTGTGAAGATTCTGAATTGCATTAAGGTACAAATGGAAATTCAATAACATGTTAAAATATTATTTCTAAGACAATTTTTAAAAGGATATTATAGGTACTGAGGGAATTTTGACAGATATGAAAATGTAATTTAGCAGTGATTTATTCACCTTATTTCTCCTGTTTATCCTCTTTCTGTATTATTCTAGCATGATGGTTGGAATAACTAGGTAAATATAATAAATTTCAACCAACTACAGCATATTCCTGTTTTGTATTGCAGACTTCTTTTCTTTAAATTGCCCAAATGAGACCTATCCTTCTGTTGTATTAAAACTATACTTTCTAAAATGCCACCTCCAAATATCTGTATACATATATGAAACAGCAAGCTGATTTGTATGTAAACCAAGGCATTTTATTTCCCTAAAGTGTTATTTAAAATTTATTTTTATTTAGTAGAATTTTTGTACATGCTTATCTTTGCCTATTTCAATAGAGAATACATTGTTCCCATACTCTTATGTTATTCGGTATCACTTGTTCTTATAACACACACATACACACACACAAAGAAAGAGAGAGTGAGTGAGAGACTTAACTTTCAATAATTAGGTAAAACTTTTATCTAATAATCAATAATACAGGTTAAACAGAATATATGAAACAGAGCATATGTGACAATACCAAAAAGAAAATTGCTATAATATGATCAGTAAAATATAATATTTTTGATTATAAGGGAACATTTTATTAGAGTTACTTTAATGAAATTCTATGCCATAGAATTCCTGACATTAGAAATTCATATCAAATTAAGAATAACCTATCTCCACTAAAAGTAGTAATGATAATGATAAAGCCCATGGAAGGATTTTAATCACTATAATGTATTGGAAAGTCATATCTTCAGAATATTGGCAAGAACTCCACAGTTGAATGGGAAAAGAGCATAAGAACTAGTATTGTCAAACAGTCTGGGTCAGACTGATGTCTGGTTGATTATTGTCTGAATTATAATCATGGAAGGTCTTATAGGTTTTAAAGTTATTACAGTTGAATCTACTTAGAGATGCAGTCCGTACTGAACCTAAAGATAAGTGTTGACAGGATAACCAATTTTTAGTTGCTATGCAGGGTAGTCATATGTCGTATGTATCCTATGGAAGAAGACAAATTTGGTCCCAATTTGATGATCACATCTTCTTAGAGGGTCAGCCTTGTCACTGAGTCATCTGCAAACAAACTTCAACTGTCCATACATGGGTTACAGCACTGAATAAAGACTTCTTGATAGTCCTCTGTAGGACTATCATAATAAGTGATGTAAAAGACAGCAGTTAATAAAATTGGGAAAATTTTAGTTAATTTATCTTTTCTTCAGCTTTGAAGGGAGATCATTAGTGGCTTAAAGTAGATACCATGGTTGAGGTTAGAGTTGAGTAACAATTTGTCACAAAGTTTCAAAAAATCAAAAGCAAAGAAAATAATGGAAGATATTCAAGCTTTTATCCTAGCCTTAGGTATCCATTGGTCATTTTACTGATCTTAGTAAATGCTTCATCTATATCTCTGTTATAGTTTTCTTAATAGAACCTGTTATGAAAATAGTTGACACAGTAAATTGTTCCAACTTCTTTGTTCCCCAAACTCCTAGTCATCTAATAAATTTAAAGGCAAGGCTGAGTCTATAGGCTAGGTAAAAATCTTGCATTTTATTATTTACATATCTTTAATTTTCTTTTTTTCTTTTCTGAATTTTTCTGTATTCATTACTCATTTAGTGGACCTAAAACCATGGAGACTTCTTCATAAACATATTATGACTGTCTTTGAAAAATAAAAGGAGACTAAGATATCATATAGTGTTCTTGCTAATTAGTCTTTATTTCAAAATATATGAGTTACATTTACATACCTCAGTTGCAGAAAACATGCTTAGCTACTTAATATGAACAAAGACCTAATATTGTGGGGGGGGACGGGGAGGGGAATTAGGATTAGAAAGAAAGAAAATAGGGAGGGAGGAACTGAGGAAATCAGAGAGACAAGAAAAGAGAGGAAGCACACACACAAATACACACACACACACACAGAGAGAGAGAGAGAGAGAGAGAGAGAGACTTAAGAGGAAGAAGGCAAGAATACAAAAGTGAGTTCAGAAAAAAATAACTAATTTATGGAAATGTAGTAGTAATTTAGGCAGTTTCCTGACTATTTTCCACTTAATGTCTTTATACATTAATGTATTTGTGACTTTGCCAATTATAATTCATTTTTCTTCATCTGACAGGCAGTGCAAATAATCTATTATGCCCAATATCACTGCAGTAACTGAATTCTTCCTGATGGGTTTCTCTGAGCTCCACGAGCTACAGACTCTATTCGGAGTGTTATTTCTAGTGATATACCTGGAGATTTTAATGAGTAACCTCCTCATCATCATTCTCATCACTGTGGATCTGAAGCTCCAAACACCCATGTACTTCTTCTTGAAGAATTTATCCCTTTTGGACATCTTTCTTGTGTCTGTTACGATTCCAAATTTCTTTGTCAATAGCCTTACTCACAAAAATTCTATTTCCATACTTGGATGTGCATTTCAGATGTTTTTCATGACTTTTCTTGGATCAGGAGAAGTATTTGTTCTTACTACAATGTCATATGACCGCTATGTTGCCATTTGCAGTCCCCTACACTATGATGTCATAATGAGTAGTGTTACCTGTGTACTGATGATGAGTGTTTCCTGGGGCACTGGACTATTCTTTGGAGTCATGTACACAGCTGGCACATTTTCGAGGCATTTCTGTGGCTCTAACGTGATCCCACAGTTTTTCTGTGATGTTCCATCACTTTTACAGATTTCCTGCTCTGGATCACTCATGATCATTTACATAGGTCTTGGAATTGGTGTTTGTCTGAGCATGTCATGTTTTATCTGTGTTGTGATTTCCTACTTTTATATTATCTCCACTGTGTTGAAGATTCCTACCACTAAAGGTCAGTCCAAAGCATTTGGTACCTGCCTTCCCCACCTCACTGTTTTCAGTGCTTCCATTGCTACTGCTTGCTTTGTCTACCTGAAGCCATCAAGTACAGCATCACTTACAGATAGATTGTTTTCTGTGTTGTATATTGTGCTACCACCAGCACTTAATCCTGTGATCTACAGCTTAAGAAACAATGATGTTGATAGTGCTCTGAAGAAACTGCTTCAAAATCTCTACTCAAGAGACTTCATTTAACACATCAAAATGTTTGAGAGTGACATAGTCCATCAGAGGTAATAGGGACATTTTATGATTTTTTTACATTTAAAAAAATGTGAGAAATTTCTATATTTAATATATAAATATATTTCTATATTTAATCATTTGTTAGCTCATTTCATTTGAAACAAATTAGTATATAAACCATATAAATTAACAAGAAAGATTAACCCTGATTTCTATGAGATTCTGCCAAGTTGTGAGAAGGAATAATCACAGAGAATGTAACAAATCAAGTGGCTTACTGGAGATTTACCTTGGTGTATAGTGTTGCAGAGGTGATGGAAGTATACAGTGTATTTGCAGAAATGTGTGTTTCCATTCTGTCCTTGTATGATCATTGTGTATCTCTTTGTCTAAGATCTGCATTCCAAAAATATTCACTTCTAACTCTGAAGGCAAATACTTTCTATCTAAGGTTGTTTAAGAAGTGGTGGAATCTTTAATAACTATAGTAGAAATCATTTGGCTATGACTGATTTCTTTCTTGTATTTTGGTGTTTTTTTTTTCAGTGTCTCTCTGATTAGAAAGACTTCTCGTTACTAGGTATTGTGTTCTGGAGATTTTTGATTTATCAAAATGAGCTTTACATGTAAAACAAAAATCTAGTTTTCTATGAATTTTCCATGATACCATTCTCACTTTCAACTTTGTTAAGGATATTTATATTAGTATAACCATATATTACCATATATAACCATATATTAGGAAATGGTGCATGGATCAGGTCATTCAGTGTTTAGCTCTCTCATTATCCTATCTCATTTTGTCTAGCATATAAAACAACAACAACAAAAACTATTCTTAGTTACCAAATAAAGGGACATTCATTTCTACTATTTGTTCTGATGCTAGCATACTATCATTATTCATGCACCCCTGAGCAATATAGAATTCTCTGAAGCCTCTTTAAACCACCAGGACATCACCTTATGCTAGTGGAATCTGAAAAGTTAGCACACATTGTTAAAAAAGTGGGCCCACTGTGCCAACTCATGATTTCAACCATTATTTATATATTACTTTGGTTAACTCAACCTCAGTGCAAACTATTTCTAATTTGTACCAAAATAAGAAATAAGTAAAGACTATTACACTGGAGACACTCCTTAAACAATACTTGCTAACATACAAAAGATGCCTTTGAAAGCATAATTCTCAGTTACAATTTCACCTGCTCTTTCATTTGTTCATTTCAGATGTCCTTTCATTTTTTAAATAACTTTTGCTTACTCACCTTTATGTCTTTTTATAAATTATTAAAGCTCAAAGTATTACATTTAAGACCAAAACTTTGAAACTGATAAAAAAACAACTTTAAGATAAAGGCATTGAAAAATAATTCTTTTTTTCGGTTTTTTTCATATTTATTTTAATTTTCTATAATTTCATTCATGGTCTTATTCCCACTTTACATACATCTTTTTCCAACACATTCCTTGATCTCCCTGCATTTATTTTTAAATTCATTTGCTCTTTTTAAAAATTATTGTTTTGCACACACACACACACGCACACGCACACCAATTACCACCACAACACTAAACTATTTTTTAGATGTGGTATAAAAGAAATTGAAGGGAGTTTTGTGGTCTGATTACTATCTAGTGGTTTCTTTCATTTATTAACATATTAAGGAGGTAAATGGTTGAGAGAGTAGCAAGTTTCAGAAGAGGAAACCACATGTAAATTTTCTCCTTCAGAAACAAAACAGATAAACAGTGAAACTATGCAAATAATGCTATGTAGACTGAGAAATAGAGTGAAAAGTTAGATATCCCTTGTTCTTAATATTTTTATATACATTTTTTCTTTGAAAAAAAAACTTGCTTTCTAAATTGTGAACAATGTGTCCTCAAAGGTTTAGAATAAAAGTTGACTAAATTGATGTGAATTATATTAAATGAAATATATGCTTCAAATGAAACACATAACCACATCAAAGAGAAGAGGAAACCAGTGAAAATAACTTTTTAGCAAGATTCTTTGGCATATATACTGTCTGAGAGGTGTGTGGTGGGAATATAAGAAATCTTTGTCTACGGAAGATTCTTACAGGGGTCATGTGACCACAAAATTTAGAAATTTTGCTATGCATACTTTATGGTTGTGATAATAAGAACACGTTTGACATTTCATGGCTCTAGAAATTGCTGGAAAGGAATGTAGAAAAATAAAACAAAGATATAAAACAAAGCAAGCTCATGATAACTCATATTAGTACTATTCTCATTGTTCCAGCAGAGTATATGACAGCAATAATCCAAGGGTGGGAGGATTCAGTTTGCCTCCTGGTTTCAGGAAGCACTAATCCAACATGGCAAGGAAGACCTTGCTTTTGAAGAGGTTTTGCTGTTTCAAGAGGAGTGTGCAGTGCCCCCATTTACATACTTGTTGAGCAGATGGCAGACAGCACTAGAAAAGAAACAAGGTTCTAAGACTCAAGGACTTCCCAATATTTATCCATCCACGGCTTGGCCTCCATTCTTGACTCCAAAGCATCACAAAACAGGTTGATAATCTGGGGACAAAATATGAAAAGAGATGAGCAATTATATTATACAAGCAAATGTTAAGAGATAAAGGATATTACAGAGTCTCTATGAGATCATGATATAAATTACACAAAACACATATCAAATTGATGCATGAATAGCAGCAGTCAAGATTCGAATGACAATCTTGACTTAAATGTTTTCTTTAGCTAGCATTTTATGATGACATATTATACAAATATAATTTTACTTCTCTCATGTTCTTGAACACTTAACCTTTCAATAGTTCACTTATTCATCTCAATTTCTTTTTCTTTTACCTGAATCTGATAATAATTTTTGAGAATGGCATTTTCAACAAAGCCACCCACTAAAATAGCTAAGACAAGCTGATATGTGTTACTTGTGAAGATGATTCTTCTATAGCATGTGGAATAGGAATATGAGCATAAATACAATTCTGATTAATGAGGAGAAAATCAAAAATGAAGAATTATGCTCTAGTAATTCATTGTATCCTTACAATTCTCAATGTTGTCTAGGATGTCAAAGACCAACTTTGACATCCAGGGGTAAACTAAGTTGATCAGGAAGGTGTGGTATCAGCATTTTGCGATCAGTGCTGAGAGCACCTGACAGGGGTCAGCACTAAGAGGGGCTCAAGGACGTTGGTTGAGATAGCAACCAGCAGGACTATTGCCTATGGCAGCCAACAATTAGAAAAATTATGCAGCTGACTTTTTCTGAAGGAACAGTTTGATTCAGTGGGGCTGCCACTCCCTGTGGCCAGCAGAAACCAGAACTCTCTTAAATCTTAGGGGCTGGCAAAAAAGAAAAGGAAAAAGAAAAAGTTCATACACGCATACACACACACAGACACACCACACACACACAAACACACACAATGATTGGGTGAAGGACAAGGCAGACTCTAATAACTTCATACCTACACATACAGCATACATACATACATACATACATATACACACATATGAATATACACAATCATATATTCATACATACATACATACATACAGATTCATACATTGATGTGGTGATGAGCAGGGTCCAAGCATTTCACACACACACACACACACACACACACACACACACACAGACACACACATACACACGAACACCCACAATGATTGGATGAAGCACAAGGCAGACTTTAATAACTACATACCTACACATACATACATACATACATATTCATACATTGATTAGATGGCAAGCAGGTAAAGCATTTTACACACACACACACACACAACACACCTGGCGTGTGGATGGATGAAACTTCTAACACACTTCCACACAAACTTTACACATATGCATCCATAAAGAATCGGTGGATGGAACAAAGTTCCAACAACTTTATTTTTTCTCCCATAGTTTATATATCACAGCAATATCTTTCAAGCAGTATACATTTACAATGTGAGTACATTCTAGTTTTCTTCTAGTTAATAACTATAAAAATATGTTCCACAATATCTTTACAAGAAATAATGTTATGTAGTACAGGTAAAGTAAACGAATTTTCCAAAGAATCCACATACATTTGTAACTAAAAAGTTGTTAAAGATTTAAAGTATAAGCAAGTAAAGTAGATTTCTCAGCAGTTTCTCTTACTGGCAGACTGCAATTTGTGGTTAAAAAGAAAATATTAACAGTCTTGTTTATCTTCAAAAGTAATCCTATTAGAAGCTTAAAATAATCACATATCTAGTTTTTTATATAAAAATCAGTTATACCTATTTTAAATCTGCAGAATACATATCTACTCATCAGCAATTTTATTAGAACATATTAGGAAACTGAGAGCAAAAATGGGTATAAGCAATCACCAGTCCAGTCTCAGTAAGAGTCACATCAGCCAGTGCTGCCATTGTTTTTATTTCCTAACCTTAAAAAGTAGCCAGTTTAACTATTAAGAGTATGTCTTTCTGAACTTCAGATTATTCCCTAAGATTCTTTACATCAGATCCAGTATCTAAAATGTCTTACCTGTTGCTTCAATAACAATTTTAATTTTCCTGATGCTTTCTAAGTGTGGTGCTCATTACTGACAATCTATAGCTCTAAGTTCATTCCTAGGGTGGTGCTTGAGTTATTAATCTGCTCCAGCAGCAATGCCCTGAAATGATCAAACACTATTGTTCTGAGTGCAAGAGATACTACCCAGTGATGGGCTAGAAGCCCCTTTAGAGTTTTCACACAATTCTTAGATTAAAAGGGATATGAGGGCAAAAGCAAACAGAGATCGATAACAGCATAAAATCCTCAGTAACATGTAGTCCCAAGTCTCTCTGATGCATACACATTATGACTATGCTAATGATGGGTCAAATTCCATGAGTTTTAAAGCCGTTTGTTGTTCCTCCTGCATGGTCCTTGTCATAGTCTAAATTTAGAAATTAAACCATCCCAGAGTAAAAACACAATTACAAAACAGCATAATTCATAATCAAATTTAAAAATTTACAGTTATTCTAAAGGTGACTTAGAAAAATCAATAACTTAGTTTAAATCATTGAAACTTTATTGACTCTAAATAAAAAATTAGTCTTATATAACACTAACTATCCATTAGATTCTTTTTCTTACATTGAGTACTACCCCTGACCTAAAATTTTTCCATGTGTCATTTATTAATAAAAATATATGAAAATAAAATAATATTAAGTGAATAAACTATGACACCAGTGGAAATGAAATGAGTATTAAAAGACCCTTTAATTATCTATGTTTTTATTGATACCATAAATAATACACATAAAAGGAATAAAGACTATTTAATTTGAATATCTTACTGAAAATTGTCATTTACAAAGGGAATCTTACCAAGTCTAGGTTTCTATGGCTTTTTTTTTTAACCATTCCATTTTACTCTTGACAGTTTTTACTTCTACTCATTTTTTCACATTCATGTAGCAGTTTTATTTTAATTATTTTATTTATTTAAATTCCACTTGTTGC
This sequence comes from Mastomys natalensis, assembly GCA_021653895.1. NCBI lineage: Eukaryota > Metazoa > Chordata > Mammalia > Rodentia > Muridae > Mastomys > Mastomys natalensis. The sequence continues at coordinate 13,193 of JAJTUV010000295.1, read as the reverse complement.
CTCTCCCTCTGTAACCCCTCCCAAAGTTCCTCATCCTAGTACTCCCCTTGCCTCTGAGACGGTGTTCCCTTCACCCCACCAACCTCCCTTTTCCCTAGAGCCTCAAGACTCTCAAGGATTAAGCTCATCTTCTCACTGAGGCCACACCAGGTAAACCTCTGCTATATATGTGCCAGTGGTCTCCTCTAATCAGTCCATGTATGCTCCTCCTTGGTGGCTCAGTCTCTGGGAGCTCCCTGGGGTCTGGGTTAGTTGAGACTGCTGATCTTCCTATGGGTCACTCTCCCCTTCAGCTTCTTCAATCCTTCCCTAGTTCAACCATAGGAGTCCTTGACTTCAGTCCAGTGGTTGGATGTAAGTATCTTCTTCTATCTCAGTCAGGTGCTGGTATCTCACAGGACAGCCATGCCAGGCTCCTCTCTATAAGCGCAACATACCACAGTAATGTCAGGCCATAATGCCCCCATCCATAAGATGAATCTCGAGTTGGGCCACTCATTGACCTCAGTCTTTTCACTATGTTTGACCCTGTAGTACTTTTAGACAGGAACAATTCTGGGTCAGGAATTTTGACTGTGCTTTAGTAACCCTGTCCTTCTACTTGAGGCCCTGTCTATCTATTGGAGGTAGAAGCTTCAAGATCTCTTTTCCAATGTTATGCATTTTGGCTAAGATCACCCTCAATGAGTCCTGAGAGTCTCTCACCTGTTAAGTCTTTAGTATTTTCACAGGGGTGCCTCCTACCGCCAACTCACTGAGGCTTCTCATTTCCATTCATTCTCTTGACTCTCTGGGCTTTGCTCTTGTCCCCTTTCCGTCATATCTAATCCTATTCCCCTGTGCCTGTCCCCTTCCCTTCTCCCACAAAGGTCCCTCCCTCCCTCTGTCTCACTTGATTACTTCCAGCCCCCTTCTAAGTGTGGGTGAAGCCTCCTCACTTGGGCTTTTCTGCTTGTTAGACTTTTTCCAGTCTGTATGTTGTATCCTAGGTATTCTGTACATTTTGGCTAATATCCACTTATCAGTGAGTACATACCATGTGTGTCTTTTTGTGTCTGAGTCACCTCATTCAGTATGATATTTTATATTCCACCCATTGTTCTGAAAGATTCATGGTTTATTCATTTTTAATAGCTGAGTAATATTCCATTGTGTAAATCAATCATATTTTCTGTATCCATTCTTCCATTGAGGAATATCTAAGTTGTTTCCAGCTTCTGGCTAGTACAATAAGGCTGTTATTAACATAATGGAGCAGATGTCCTTGTGGTATGGTGGAACAACTTTTGGGTATATGCCCAAGAGTAGTAAGCTGGGTTGTCAGATACAACTATTTCCAATATTCTGAGGTAGAGCCAGATTGATTTCCAGAGAGGTTGTACCAGTATTCAATCTCACCAGCAATGGAGGAGTGTTCCTCTTTCTCCACATCTTCTCCAACATGTGCTGTCATCTGAGTTTTGGATCTTAGCCATTCTAATTGATGTAAAGTGAAATCTCAGAGTCATTTTGATTTGCATTTTGCTGATGACTAAGGACTTTGAATTTTCTTTGTGTTTCTCAGCCATTTGAGATCCCTCTGTTGTGAATTCACTGTTTAGCTCTACACCTCACTTTTTATTTGTATTGTTTGGTTTTTTGGAGGTTAGCTTCTTGGGTTCTTTATATATTTTGGGTATTAGCCCTGTGTCAGAGGTGGGGTTAGTGAAGATTTTTTTCAATCTGTAGGTTACTGGTTTGTCCTTACAGAACTTCTCAGTTTTGTAAGGTCTCATTTATCAATTGTTGATCTTAGAGTCTGAGCCATCGGTATTCTGTTCAGGAAATGAGTTCGAGTCTCTTTCCTATTTCTCTTCTATTAGATTCAGCGTATCTGGTCTTATGTTCTGGTCCTTGATCCACTTGAACTTGAGCTTTGTGCAAGTTGGTAAACATGGCTCTATTTCCATTCTTACATACAGTCCACCAGTTAGACCAGCACTATTTATTGAAGGTGCTTTCCTTTTTCTACTGTATATTTTTGGCTTCTTTGTCAATAATAGAGTGTGCATAGGTTTGTGGGTTTACTTCTGGGTCTCGATTTTAATCCATTGATCAACCTGACTATCTCAGTACCAATACCATGCATTTTTATATTAATCATTATTGTTTTGTAGTACAGCTTGAGATCAGGGATAGTGATTCTCCCAGAAGGCTTCCCAGTTTCTCCTGCACAAACCCCCTATACCTCCTCCCTGCCTCTATGTGGGTGCTCCCACACCTGCCCACCCACTCCTGCCTCAATGCCCTATCATCCCCTACCATTGGTCACTGAACCTCCTTTTATTGTTGAGAATTGTGTTGGCTATCCTGGGTTTTTTGTTTTTCCATATGAAGTTGTGACTTGCTTTTTCTACGTCTGTGAAGAATTGACTTGGAATTTTGATGGGAATTGCATTGAATCTGTAGATTGCTTTTGGTAAGATGACCATTTTCACTTTGTTCATCATACCAATCCATGAACATGGGAGATCTTTCCATCATTTGCAGTTAACTTAAATTTCTTTTATTCAGGAATTTGAAGTTCTTGTCACATATACATGTCTTTCACTTGTTTGGTAAGAGTTAAACCAAAATATTTTATATTATTTGTGACTACTGTGTAGGATGTCTGATTATATGATCAATTTTAGAGAAGGTACCATGATATGATGAGAAGAAGGTATATTCTTTTGTTCTAGGGTAAAATGTTCTGTAGATATCTGTTAAGTTCATAACTTCTGTTAGTTTCACTGTGTCTCTGTTTAGTTTCTGTTTCAATGATCTGTCCCTTTGTTAGAGTGCGGTGTTGACATCTCCCACTTTCATTGTGTGTTTTGAACTTTAGTAAAGTTTCTAGATGAATGTGAATGCCCTTGCATTGGGGCATAAATGTACATGATTGAGACTTTCTCTTGGTGGATTTTTCCTTTGGCAAATACGAAGTGCCTTTTTCTGTCTCATTTGATAACTTTTGGTTGAAAGTGTATTTTATTTTTTTAGAATGGCAACTACAGCTTAATTCTTGGGACCATTAACTCGGAAAACTTTTTTCCAGCCTTTCATTCAGAGGCTGTATATATTATGTGTTTATAATTCTCTTTTTTGGCTTTTTTTTGGTGAAATCTTAAGATTTTTTTTGTGTTTTCTTTGGTGTAGATACCCTTCTTGCATTGGAGATTTCATACCAGTATCTTCTGTAGAGCTGGATTAGTAAAAGATATTGTTTAATTTGGTTTTGTCATAGAATATCAAGGTTTCTCATGAATGATAATTGAGAGTTTTTCTGGGTATATTATCCTGGGCTGGCATTTGTGTTCTCTTGGAGTGTAGATAACATTTGTCCAGGATCTTCTGGCTTTTAGAGTCTCTGTCAAGAAGTTTTTTTGTCATAGGTCTGCCTTCATATGTTTCTTGATCTTTTTTTCTTACAGCTTATTTTGACTGTTCGATGGAAGCATCTGCAGTGGTTTAAACTGTGACACATGCTAAGACACTTTTATTATATAAAAAAAAAAAATGGTGTGAGTTCCACTCATTCCTATATCACAGTAAGTGGGAACTGAAGTGAGAGCTTTACTGGGTAAATTTTTAACTAACACTGATAATACCCAAGATACAGTTCACAGAACTCAAAAAAGTCAACAAGATGAAGGGCCCAAGTGAGGACAACCCAGTACCACTTAGGAGGGAGAAGAAGCAATCACAAGGGGGAGAGAGGGAGGACTTATGAGGGAAAGTGGACAGGGTAAGGGAAAGAGGGGAACCTGATCTGGTGATTGGACTGGGAAAAGGACTGAAGCCCTGAGGGCAAGATGAAAGAATGGAAACAGGCAACCTCAGGTAGTTGGGGGGACACTCCAGAATGTACTAGAGACCTGAGAGGGGAGAGATTCTCAGGACTCAAAGGGAGGAACCTTAGAAGAAATGTCTTATAGTGAGGAGAATGAACATGTAGAGACCACCTCCAGCAGAAATCAGGGCATCAAGTGAGGGATGGGGTTGCCATCCCACAGTCAAAACTCTGACCCATAATTGTTCCTTTATGAAAGAACTGCCTGGAAGGAAATCAAGAGGAGCCTGAGGAAAAGGATGTCCAGTGACAAGCCCAAAGTGCAATCCAGCTCAAGGGAATGACACTATTAGTGTCCCAAGGCCTGACACTATTACTGTGGCTATGGAGTGCTCATAAAAGGGACCTGTCATGACTGCCTCAAGAAAGACACAACAAGCAGCTGAAAGAGTCAGATGTAGATATTTACACCCAACCAATTGACAGAAGCTGCTGACTTCTGTGGTTGAAGTAAAGAAAAGCTGGAAGAAGCTGAAGAGTGAGATGACCCTGTAGGAGGACCAGCAGTCTCAATTAACCCAGACCCCTGAGATCTCTCAAACACTAGACCACCAATCAGGCAGCATATACCACCTGTTATAAGGCCCCCAACACATATACAGCAGAGGACTGCTAGGTCTGGGTTCAGTCAGAGAAGATGAACCTAACCTTCAAGAAACTGGAGGCCCCAGGGAGGTTAGAGGTCTGCTTGGGTATGGGGGTGTGGGATGGGGACATCATCATGAAGACAGGTAGACAGGGAAGAGATATGTGATGTGGAATAGTTGGAAGGTGGACTGGGAGGGGAATAAAATCTGGAGTGTAAAGAAATGAATAAATATGTAAGTAAGTAAATAAATAAATTTTAAAGTTCAAATAACCATACTCTGATTAATATTATGACTAATTTTGCTTTTCATGGGAATTGGTTTTGGTGACTGAGAAATTTTTATCAAGGCATCATGTGTTTCTCTATTACCAAATATTTATTTGTATCAATATCATGACTTTTACCTAAATCATCCTTTGTCAAATAATTTAGATGAAATTCATCAAGAATAGTTTTGATGTCATTGTTAGTGACTTTACAGGAGTTAGAATTACCTGAGACATGAACCCCTGAATACATGTTCATGGAGGTTTGTCCGAGCTGGGGAGATGTATCCATTTGTTGTGGGAAAATATTCTATGGTGTAGGATCTCAAACTTAATAAACAGGAGGGAGTAATTGGGATGAGAGAATTCATATTTATCTGCTTCTTTCCCACAGATGCATTTGTCCATCTACCTCATGGTCCTGACTTTCCCAAGAAGATAAATTTTTTTACCAAACAATGCAGTAAAATAGTAAGCAATTCCTTGGTAATACTATAAAGGTTTTTTTCATAGAAGTATGAAATATAACAAATAAAGAACACTGGTGTTTTCTTATTATAAACTGGATTATATGTTTTTCAATATTTAGGAACATATTTACCAGAGGAAGGTGAGAAAATTTAGAGCTATGCTTTAGAGAAGCCTAAGAATGCAGAGATTAGTACGAGATTCTCGTAGACTCTTCATAGACAGAATTCCTTAAAAACTAAAACAGTCTAGATTTGGATTTTATTGGTATTGTAAATTGGACTGAAATTATTTTTGTTGTATTCTGAGAGTTAACTTGAATGCAATTGATGAGTACTCTAATATATTGAGTCAGACTGAATTCAAACTATTGGACTAAGTTTTGTTTTTTGGCATAGGCCATGGCATGGTTACTACTCAGTGCTTTTAGTCATGCTTAGAAAAGATAAGAAAACCTATTCCTAAACAGTTAGTCTAAGGAAATTTAAGGTTGTAAATGATAAGATGGACAAAATCAACTTTAATAGGGGCATTAATCCAAACCACTATTTCATACATGGAAAAGTAGGAAGGATTTTTTTTAAAATTAAAATCCCACCTATCAAAATGTTAAAATATATATATGTTGAAGGAAGAAATTCTCAACTTAGTATGTCTTACTGATTCTCTTCTGCAAACCCCTTACTTAGGAAAACACTTCCCACAGTAGTGTCAAAGGTATGCAGAGGCCACTGAAACTGTGGTTCATGGTCCAGGTTAAATTAGAAGAACTCCCCAGTGCCACAAATATGATATTATTGTGTTTTAATGAGTATATAAGAATTCAAGTAGATGAAAACTAAGGTTTCAGCAAGCTTGCAGGGGCCAGAAAATGTTTGGCAGTTTAACATGGATTTACTGCCAGTAGGGTTTGAGAGAAGACTGAGAAAATAAAGCTTAGAATGTAATTGAACTTCATTATGTTGGCAATGCTGAGAGAATGGTATGTCTAGCAAGGAAAGCAACAGATGTATTGTAGAGCCAGCCAAATTAAAATCCATATGAGATATAAGTTGAAAAACTGGGTGTGGAGTAGCTGAAGCATATGGAAATCCAGATGAATACATCATAAAACCCAGATTCCAAATAGAAAGGTAAAATTTTTGATGTTTTCCCTACTTGATAATAGTCTTACTCTTAAATCATCTTTTTGCTTTGCACTCATTATTGTGTTATATAATAGAAATTATAGCCTGTGCTATTGCATGGATGGAGTGTACAATTTATTTTCATTGGTAAGTCAGGACAAGAAATTGCTCAGAGCTTTCAGATAAATTTGGATTATATACCTAGATGTTGTATATTTTATTTTAAATTATGTCTCTGTAAGTATGTGAGGTGGTGAGTACATCTGACTGAAGATGCCATTAGAAGGCAGGTTATGTTAGTTGAGTGGTATTATGAGTAGTTTTGGGTGACCTACTGTCAATGTTGAGAAACAAGTTGGAGACCACAGTATGAACAATACCAGCTCCCAATTACCCTGTTATCTCTCCAAGACACTGCTTAACAGATGTTTGAACATTTTTAAAACTTCTAAGACATCAGTAATATTTATAAGTGTGAGAAACATATTTGGCGTTATGAAAGGAACATGAGATTTCAAGAACCACTGTGTAGTAGTATGCATAAAAAATAATACATTTGGACATCAAGTCAAAATAATGCATTAGTGCATCTCTTGTCAAAGACATAGATTTGGGATGACTAAGATTTATTGCCATCTTAATGAGGCATACAATTTAGATTTAAGAATTTAGAGACAGTGTCTCTAAGGTTATTTTAAGAGAGGCTTGACCCCTGTAGAACGATGTATCTTGGTTATCTGTGGCTCTATTTTCTGCATGAATGCCTTTGGCAGAAAAAAGAGAAATTGGGCAGACTTCCTTTACAGTGGTATAGTTTTTTTTTTTTTTTTTTCTGCTTTCTGACTGTAACTACATTACCAACTCTTTCATGATCATCCAACTATACTTTCTCTGCCATCATGGACTGTAAATTCAAGCCATGATCTAAAGTCAATCCTTCCTTTTCAAGTTGTCCTTTTCCCCATGTATTTTGAAACATACCTTAGAAAAGTTATTAATACAGATGTAAGACAAGAATCTTTATACATAGTCCCTTATATTTGTAGTTTGTAATGTTTGTTTATAATCAAAACATTATTCCTAACTCTATATACTGTGCAACTAAGGGAATGCAAAATAAATTTAATTACTTATAAAATAGCATGTTCTTCAGGATATATTCCAGTGTATAACTGGAGACTGATATAGCTTATCTGTAGAAAGTACCAATTATTTTAACAATCACTGTCTTAATACATGGGTCCTTAATAAGGCAATCCAGAAAACATTGCCTTTGGTGACTCCCACAGAGTTGCCATGTTACACTAAAAGGTCTGTTAGAAATATTTTGATTATGTAATGTTTCAAATCAATTCACATCTAAGTTTATAAAATGTTAAAATGTCTTTCTGATGCTTATATTTGGATTCTCTGGCTAAGATATGATTACAGTCTAGGTCAGAACTTTGAGTTTTCTAACAACTCTAAAGACAGGGCAATATAATATAATTTCAGAATTTCCCAATGACAGATACATGGTCTATTTTCTTTTCAGGTGATCCACCACTAAACTGAACTTTAAGATTTGTGGAAAATTTCTCCTCCTCAAATTGACCAGCTACAAAATCTGAAGAGTAACTCTTTTCTAGGAATGTAATGATTTTGAATTAATTTGTAAATTACAAATTTCAAATTTACATTTATAAACCCATAAAATATCCCCTCCAAAATATTTTTTAAAAATATGAATATTGAGAAAATTGAGAAATATATTTAAAAAATGTAATTTAGCAGTGACTTACTTAATATTACTTCTGTTTGCCCTCTTTTCATTTGTTCCCCAGTCAGATAGTTGTCATAGCTTGGCAAGTGTCCTGAATCTCAGCCCTTTACCACACATTCTTCTTGTGAAAATGAACAGTATCTCTCCAAATTGTCCAATTGGGATTTATCCATATGTTGCATTAGATTAGTGCTTTCCGAAATACCATCTGTACAAAGCTCAGTCACATGACCTGTGAACTTAGTAGAAATCTTTTAGGTTTACAAGGCCAACTAACTAATCTGTAAATCATGATCTTTTGATTTTTTTTTTTTTTGGTTGCTTAGTAGAATAATTTACATGCCTTTAAATGTTTATTTTTCACCTTGAGTGGAGAATAAGATGTCCATATGAGAATTTTATTGAAGTATATTATACCATTTGTAGTTTCTTGACTCCCATTCTACTTACCATTTCTCTGTATGAGTATAATAATTTTGGATGACAACATTATCTTATTTATTTCTCTTTATGTGCTAACAGCATATGAAAAGAATCGAGTATGCCTAATATCATAGCCTTTACTGGACTAAACAACCAACCAAAGACTAAACTACCAACGAAAGAATACACATGGAGTGACACAAGGCTCCAACTGCATAAGTAGCAGAGGATGGCCTTATCTGGCATCACTGGGGAGGGAGGCCCTTTATCCTGTGAAGGTTTGATGCTACAGCATGCGGGGATACTATAGAGGTGAGGTTGGAGTGGGTGGGTGTGGGAGCACCCTCATAAAAGCATGGTGGAATAGGGGGTTTGCAGAGGTAAAAGAGGCAAGGGGGATAACATTTGAAATGTAAATAACTAAAAAAAGGAATAAATTTAAAAAGAGAGAGAGAGAGAGAGAGATAGAACACCATTTCATGCATCCTCAACTAAGTATTCCTGGTGGTTCTCTTTTGCAAAATTCTCAATTATGGGAATTATTTCCCTAGAACTTTCATTAAAGGCGTACAGAGACCACAGAAACTATGGTCCAGGGTCCAGGGTACCTATGAGTTGATAGTACAACTCACCAGTGACACACATGTAATACTAATTTGTTGGGATAATGTTTATAAGAATGAAAAGTTCTATGGTGACTTAAATCAAGGTTTCTGGAAGTTGAAGAGCTCAGATAATGCTTGACAGGTTCATATAGATTTCTTGATAGTAAAGTGGCATCTGAGAAAGTGAATCCTGGGATGTAATGGAATGGCAAGATTCTTGCAATAACAAGATCATGGGATATCTACCAAGGCAAGCTACAGATATGTTATAGAACCAGTTTATTGAGGAACCACATGAGCTATAGAAGCTAGAAAGCAGGATGAATGGGATGACTCGAGTGTTCTGGAGTGTAGATAATACTATAATATATCCCAGAGTCCAGATATAAAGGAAACTTTTATAGTCTTCCTTTGAGTTGACCTATACATGCTTGTATCCCATTATTACTTTTAATAATAGGAATGTTGCTCTGTATCATTGAATATATGAAATATATAATTTTATTTTTGATTTTTCAAAGCCAGAAATGAGATAATTCTGAGTTTGAGAATAAACAGGGCCATGTATTTAAATATATTTATTAGTTTTAAATTATTTCTTCGTATGTGTGTTGACTTGTACATGTGAATGAGGAAGACATCAGAAGTAAGAACAGGTCATTTTAACTGGAGTTATATGTAGTGTGGATAGTGTAATGTAGGATTTGGGGACCAAGATGGCGTCCCAAGAACGACCATTACCAACTCTTAGCCACTGAGTCATCGTTTCAAGACCCTGAATGACAGACACTGGGACAATGTTAGAATTTTTCATAATTTAGGGATTAGAGGTATAATAAACACATTTAGCATTATGAAATGAACCACAGTGTAACACTATGTTTTAAAATGATGTATCAACTTGAATTGAGCATCAAGCTGACAGTGAATAAAGTTGAGATAGCTGATGATTATTGTCAAGTTGATGAGATTTAGAATCATATAAGAAAACAGTTTTTCTCTGAGGGTATTTCCAGAAAGGCTTAACCTTTCTAAGAGGTTGTACTCTGGGTGTTAATGGACCTATTTTCTGAATTTACATTCTATGCAGACAAGAAGAAGCTGGGAAGGACATAGCAAGAGTGGTACAGTTTATCTCTCTCTTTATTTTTTTTCTTTCTGACTGTAAGTGCACTGTCATGATTCTGCAACTATCCTTTCTCTGCCATGATAGAATGTACCTTCAAACCATGAGGCCATGTCAGTCTTTCTTTTCTCATGATGTATGTTTCCCACATATTTTCCCACAACCTTGAGAAAAGTAATTAAATCACATAATGTTGGAAGAGTTTACGGGTTTGTGGTGTGTGTGTGTGTGTGTGTGTGTGTGTGTGGTGTTTGTAACATTTGTTTAAAACTATGATTTGTCTCTAACTCTTTCTACTGTGTAACTAAGAACATACATACTTATTTTAATTCTAGGCAACTATGAGCATGTTCATGATCTATTCCAGCATATTTTCTGGAGACAAAATAACATGTTATGAAAAAATACCAATTATTACAATACTAATTGTCTTAAGACATAGCAATTTTAATAAGGCTATCTTAAAAAAATTCACCTTTGGGAAATAGAAGGGAGTAGCCAGTTCACATAAAAAGATTTCTTAGAAATGTTTTAATTATATGAACTTTCAAATTAACCTACATCACATTTTATAAAATGTTAAAACATTTTTCTAGTTGCTTATATTTGCATTCACATGCTAAAAAATGACAATGTCAGAAGTTTGAGTCTTCTTATACCATACAGACACAAAAACATTAAAATTTCAGAGCTTTCAAAGAGAGTTAAATGGTTTGTTTTCCTTTCAGATGATCAACTGCTAAACTGAACTTTAAAAGAAGTGAAAACAATTTTCATCCTCAAGAGGACTTGAAGGAAAATCTTCCTATTTATATCTGAAAAATTACTCTTTTCTAGGTATGTGACAAATCTTAATTGCTATAAGGTACAAATTTGAAAATTCCTTTGGCAAAATATTAAAATATGCTGTCTAATACAAATTTAAAATTATTATAACTATAGAGTAAATTGAGAAAGTTATTAAAAAGTCAATTAGTTCTTTTGTGATTGGGTTACTTCACTAAGGATGATATTTTCTAGTTCCATCCATTTATATATGAATTTATCAAATTCATTGTTTTTAATAGCTGAGTAATATTCCATTGTATAAATGTACCACATTTTTGGATCCATTCCTCTGTTGAAGGGCATCTGGGTTCTTTCCAGTTTCTGGCTATTATAAATAAAGCTGCTATAAACATAGTGGAGCATATTTCCTTGTTATGTGTTAGAGCATCTTCTGGATATATACCCAGGAGTGGTATAGCTGGGTCCTCAGGTAGTGATATGTCCAATTTTCTGAGGAACCGCCAGACTGTTTTCCATAGTGGTTGCACCATTTTGCAATCCCACCAACAATGGAGGAGTGTTCCTCTTTGTCCACATCCTCGCCAGCATCTGCTATCACCTGAGTTTTTTATTTTAGCCATTCTGACTGGTGTGAAGTGGAATCCAGGGTTGTTTTGATTTGCATTTCCCTGATGACCAAGGATGCTGAACATTTCTTTAGGTGCTTCTCGGCCATTCGATTTCCTCAATTGAGAATTCTTTGTTTAGCTCCTTACTCATTTTTTAATAGGGTTATTTGGTTGTCTAGATCTAATTTCTTGAGTTCTTTGTATATATTGGATATTAGTCCTCTATCGGATGTGGGATTGGTAAACATACATGGTATTCACTCACTGATTATTGGATTTTAGCCCAGAAGCCTGAAATACCCAAGATTCAACTCACAGACCACATAAAGCTCATGAAGAATGATGACCAAATAGGGGAGCCTTCAGTCCTTCTTAGAAGGAGTAACAAAATACTCAAGGGTGCAAATATGGAGACACAGTGCAGGACAGAAACTGAAGGAGGGACCGTCTACAGACTATTCCACCTAGATATCCATCCTATGTGCAGTCACCAAAGGTAGAGGTTGATGTGGATGGCAGGATGTATATGCTGACAGGAGCCTGAGATAGCTGTCTCCTTAGAGGTCTGCAAGAGTCTGACATACTCAGAGGCAGATGCTCACAGCTAACCATTAAACTGAGCATGGAGTTCCCAATGGAGAAGATAGAGTGAAGGCTGAAGGAGTTGAGAGGATTCACGACACCATGAGGAAAGCAACAATCCCAACCAACCAGAGCCCCCAGGGTCTAAGCCACCAGCCTGGGAGTGCTTAGGGAGGGACTCAAGGCTCCAGCTATATAGGCAAGGGAGCTATATATAAGTGGGAGAAGGATCCTTTGACCCATGAAGCTGGACGTAGTGGGGGGGGATACTCGAGGGTGGGGAGGTGAGGTACAGGGGAGGGTGGGTGGAGGTACACCAACATGGAGGCGGGAAGAGGGGGAAAGGGATAGTGAGTTCCTGGGAGGGAGGGGGGGAAATGGGGTAAGGAGAGAACATCTGAAATGTAAAAAATAAAAAATTTTTCAATAAAAAAAAAAGTCAATTAGTTTAGCAATGATTTATTCACCTTTATTTCTCCTATTTGCTTATTTTTTGTATATCATTAGTCATGGGGTTATAATACTCTGGCAAATATGTTACATTTTAGCCTTGTACCACATGTTCTTTCCTTGCACAGACTGCTTATCTGTAAATTTTCAAGGTCAGATCTGTCTTTACATTTTATTAGAGTTTACTTTCTAAATTTCTATCTCCAGAGATCTTTGCTATGTAAACTTGTACTGTGAATTGACGTAAAACTTTATTTGCTTGTCTTTGCCTCCTCCAGTAGAGAATAAGATATCCCCATAATCTATCATTTAGTCTAGTCAAGAAAATGTGTGTAAACACACACACACAGATAGAGAGACAAAGACAGAGATAGAGAGACAGAGACAGAGGCAAAGACAGAGACAGAGAGAGAAAAAGACAGATATAGAGGTAGGAGGGAGAGACATAGAGAGAGACAGAAAGGCAGAAAGAGATGGAGGAAGGGAGAGAGAGAAAGAGAAAGGAAGGAAAAGAGAGAGGGAGAGAG